>JAQQSZ010019141.1:0-10429 GCA_028646595.1 Phalanger gymnotis
ACTTCACAAATTTTAATGTGTTGTAAGAATACTAGTTGTTATTAACAATTCAAGCAATGGCAAACTAGAGTACAGTATGTACCCTGGAAGCATTATCTGCTAACTATGATCAAGTCACTTAATCTTTCTGGTCCTCATATTCTTTGCCTTAAGGCCAGAGTAGGTCTACTCCACCACAGGAGCTGTGATTCCATGATTTTCACTATACTACTACCCATTATCAGAGATATAGTCAAAAAATTGCCAAGTAGTCAACATTTTTCATTGGTCTCTTTGGGCTTCATCTTTTTGATACTATCTTTTTCATTTCCCCCCTCTCTCTCTCTCTCTCTCTCTCCTTTTCTCTCTGTGTTTCATACCTCTTAATGTTTCCATTTAGAGTCATCCATTTCAACCTGGCTAGGTTTCCAGGAAAGCCTCTATACTCTAAAGTTATATCTTCTCCCACTTACATGTATTCATTCAGTCATCCATTCACTCAAAACATTTATGGAGCATCTACTATTTGCAAGGTACTTTGCTAGGTGCTATGGAAGATACAAAGACATACAACATATATTGTTTCTACAGTCAAAGAACATATATTCTAGTACAGATGTACTTTCCCTGAGATCTTTAAACATTTTTAATATTTTGATGATTGTATTCTAGTAATGATTTATTTCCTTTGTAATCCTTTTTATTTTATTTTGTACATGTAAAGACATTATTCTGTCCTTATGCTTCCCAGAACAAACACATATGTTTAAGAATATTTGTTCTAGTGGAAAAGTTTACAGTATAAAAAAATTCTATTCACTGAAAATTCCAGGTAGATACAGATTCAACCTTCTAATTAAAATAATTGACCCTTGTTTGTAACTGTGTAAATCAATTGTGCTTTCTTTGAGGCACTTTAGAATAGTAGAAAGAGTGGTAACCTTAGTCAAGTATATTTTGGATTCATATCCTTGTTTTGCTACTTAGATGCTGTGTGACTACAGGCTAGTCACCTAACCTCTATAAGTTGCAGTTTCCTTCTCTTAAAAATGAATAACAGGATCAAAGATTTAGAACAACAGAGCAGCTTACTTAGGTCCAAATAGGTTACTTGGCCAACATGATACAGCTAGTAAGTGACAGAGTTGAAGTTTGAACCAAAATGTTAATGACTCCAAGTACAAAACTTTTCCTCTGTAGCACATTGCTTCCTTGCCATTTAAATTCTCTGAGGACCAGTTTCTTAATCTGAAAAAGGGGAATGATATTGTTGAGATACCTATCTCTCAGAGTTAACATAAGGCTCAAATGAGATTATGAAGTGAAAAGCCTAAAAACCTTACATCGTTTTGATAGGGCTGTTATCTGTCAAGGTTGTTCTTTTCTCTTCATAGCCCACCCTCTTCTTGGATTGTTAGTCCCCATACTTCCAATAAAGGCAGCAAGAGTGCCAAGGTTCATATTTGTGCCTCCTTTAAGGTTACTTCCTGGTGACTATTGACTATATTGAAATGGCTTTCTGATCACCTAAGGGCATTGAATGTCTCATGCACATAGCTTATGGGCCCTTCAGACTTGACAGTTGTTCCATGACTGGGTAGTCATTATACCTTATCCTTCTGGCTGGTTGTGTTTCCATATGGAGTCAAGTTGGGGGGGGTGCAATATATTTACCCAAGTTAAGTGCTGTAGTATATTCAGCTAGTATCCTGTCTATGGTATTGCTAAATAAATCTCGATAGTTCACTACAGAATGACCTATTAGAATCTCACTTTATTCCAACACCAAACAGCAGGGTACCAGCCTGAGACAGACCTACCCACTACACTCACTGTACAAGATCAATTATTTCATTCCCTGTTGGCATTTTTTCTACAAGGAGGAGGAACTTTTACCCACAGGTGATGTAGGATATATAGGATATGTATTTTGAGTTGTTGGGCAATAAATCTGACCAGGAAATAAATATATAGAATCAGCAATTATTCATTATTCAGAAGATTTTGTGTTCCTCAACCTTCAAATATAACTTAAATAAAAGATAATACTTTACATTTGACTCAGGTTGATAGGTGACAAAGTGCATTCCAAATATATCATTTCATTTTAGTTTCATAACAGTAGGACAGATATTTCAGGGGAGGAAATTGTGGCTTAGATTAAGTGAATTTCCAAAGATCAGAGAGCAGCTAAGTGGTAGAACAAATATTCAAACCTAGGTCTTCTGGTTCCAAGAGCAGTAGTCTTTTTCATACTGCTTTTCTTTTTAAAAAAAATCATTTTTGGGATAGATATTGTGGGTTGGCACAGCACACAAGGAATATTTGAAATAACAAATTATGAATCTGGAAATGCATAAGAGCTCCTGTATAATCTCAGGCAATTGAACACTTACATATTTATGTGGTTTGAGGCTGAGTATGTTGTATATGGAGAAAGCTCTGAGCTTTGCCAGAATTAGTGGGCCTGTTGGCCAAGTCAGAAATAAAGGATTTTTTTTTGAATATTTCTCTACATTGAACCCTATTCTATAGTACTGCTAGTCACCTCAGAGCTGAAGTGAAGTGTAAATTTATCTGAGGCAAAAACCCAGGGAAAAGAAGAACTATGGACAGTGGGAGATGAAAATTTGGAAAATAATTTCTATGTTAGGACACTTAAGGGCTGTGTTGGAGAATGATTTCTTTCAACAACACATCTGAATAGACATATAAGTCCAGACTTTGCAGTTTCTGTCTTCAGTATTTTGCCAGAGGCATAAGACTGGTTTCTGACTGTGTGTGTTGAGAGGAGAGGAAAGAAAATGAACAGAAATTTCATTCCTCCAAGTGTTCTGGAATTGGCAGGCAGAGGTACTGGGATGGAGGATGGGAAACAACCAGTCATTGGGATTTTCTTTGAAACATGTAGCATTGCCTTAAGAATACTACTTTAATTAGTTTATTTTCTTACAATGTTCATCTGCGAGATTGAGAAAATTTAGTCCTATTCCTCTCCTCTCCACCCACCAGAACTCCAAGACTGATCCAAGGCTTAGAGACTTCCGTCTGTATAGATAATTTTTTTCATAATCCAATGTTTCTCATACTCTCTTCCCAATCCCATTAACAACTTGAGTCCTTATTTATAGAACTGTTTATCAACACAGTATTTGGCTTGCTTGACTTTCCCCATTTTTTTAGGAATTTCCCAGGCATACCTTGGCCTGGGTCTCAGGAAAGATGCATGTATCTCCGGCAATATTCTCAGACTCTTTAATTTAAGCTGGAGTTGGGAACTAATGAGGATTGCTCTGAGAAGTGAGAAACCTTTTGGTAGTTGTTTGAATTTGAGCAGCAAAGCAAAAAGTTGTCACTGAAGAAGCAAGTCTTATGTGTTCAGCAGCAGATGATAGTTTCATTAGAGAGGATGGGCATGACAGAACCTCAGAAACACATGATAACCATGGAAATACCTTTTTTCCCCTAAAACCCACTAATTGGCAGCAATATTTTTGGTTTATCCTCTTGTTATTTCTGTTTGAGGAGAAAGGCATATAATAGCCAACCATATGTCTTTACCTGAAGCTTGGTGCAGTGGGACTTAGAGTTGGAAATGAGCATTTAGTCTAGGCTTTTGGTTTTTGGGTCTCATTTATTTTTAACTTTCCCTTTTGCAAAACAAGGTGGGAGGCAAGTAGAGTAGGGCATTTCTAAGTTCTTTTCCAGATCAGAAACTTTATGTTCTACCTTATTATCCATATTCTAATTATGAAATGTGACTTAGACCTCAAATGATCCAGGATGAAAATATGATTTTCCAAAATGAAATTGAGTTGAGCAAACAATATGTAGCCTAGACTAACAGGTATCTGAGGTCCTTTCCAGTTTCCAGGAGTCAGTGATTCCTGAGGTCTTCATACAAAGATTCAACGACCACTTATATGTTGTGGTAGGGATTCTTTTTGGGTATGGCCACTAGGGTCCCTTCTTAATGTTCAAATTTTGTAGTCTCTAAACCCTATTTTTTTAATTAATTAGGTACTTTATCACCAAAAGTTTTTTGAATATCAATAGAATGTTTAGGTGAAATAAAATTCATGTTTTTTTTCTATGCCAACTTCATTCAAATAAGTAATAACCTGCTTTTTGAAACTCTCAACTTCCTGAGCCTTGCATTAATTTATGGCATGGTTCTAACTCTTGAAGATCATATAATATTTTATTTAAATTTTTGTTTCTCAGAGAGATTAATTTTTTGACAAAAATCATGCTTGTTACTTGGTTGTACTTCTGATTATTTGCAGGTGTTTATTCATGTTTTGACTTACCTCAGTTGCTCTACTTGGATTGAGGAAGACATTTTCAAATAGTACGAATGCTTATTAGTTTCAAAAATGTGAGACTTTGTGCAAGTCACTTAACCGTGCAGACTTTCTTTTTTGTCATTTTTAAAATAGGAAAAAGGCTTGCATCATTCACAGAGCTACTATGAGGAATAAATAATGAATGTATGTTTTTCCTTTCAAATGTATTGGCAGTTACCCTTCATATGATATTTCATGAGTATAAAGCAATTCGATGGATATCATATCCTAAGGTTTTCACAGCAAGCCTAAGATGTACTAGTATTAATATTATTATTCCCATTTTACAGATAAAGAATCTGAGGATCAGAGAGATAAAATGATTTGCTTAAAATCATATGCTTTAATATATAGCTAAGTAAAGGCTTTAACCCAGAGTTTTTGGCTTCAAATCCACAATTAATTCAACTACATCAAACTGCTTATCTTCTTCATAAATATACCTCTTACTTAGCAACTCCTTTCTAACTCAAATTTAAAAGTATTCATTTGAAGAGTATTGCATGAAACTCAGACTCCTTAAAGACTTCCTAGTTTTAATCAATTTTTTGGAGCAGAAAATATATAAAGTATTGTTTAGTTGGAGTTAAGTATGTGTATGTGTTTTATGTACCATATAACACATATGAACCATTATATTTTATAGTATTTGATGGTATAATCAAAATTAGGATGATACTATTCATAGCTACCTGTTATAAAATAGATAGTCCCCCTGCCCCTGAATTAGCTATTAATTCCAAATTATTTATTTTTTCTGTCATTATTGACAAGAAAAAGTTTTCCTATTACTTGTATTTAGCATAATCATAGTACTTATGACTTATTTTTAACTCAATTCTTAGTTCTGTTATTCTTGTCATATATGTATTATACATACTTATTTACCTGGATTATATATGTATTTATTTACATACATATTTCCTATTCTACATACAATTGCAACCTAGTATAAGAAGATTTGTACATATATATATATGTATATATATATATATATATACATACATACACGCATCCTAACATAATTTCATGTACTTAAAAACATCATGTGGAGGAGTCCATAGGTTTTGTCAGACTGTCATAGAACTCATACATAAAGGTTAAGACCCACTGGAATTGATGCTATAGTGTTACTACAGCACTGTTTTACAATAAAACCATTGTTCTGGTTCCTCATTTCCTGCCCCACTATTAATTCATTCTCCAAGATCACTTTGGCACTCTCTGTTGATTCTGTTAGTCAGCTTAAGTCTAATTCAGGCAATGACTAATTGTTTCTAGATGGTAAATGAGGGAATAAAAATGTACTTTGAAAAAGATGATCATTGTTTAGTTTTAAAAGGTATTTCTCTTTTTTTAGGGGAGGGGAAGAAAACATTTTTAAAAATGTACATTTCCACACACATACATCCACTCTAATACTTCAGTGTGGAACTACCCAATGCAAACACATTTATTTCTGCAAATTGGAAATTGATTTGCCATCAATTGTTGTTTACTTAATTATGTTTAGAGATACATTATTTATTGTATCAATTCCATTTTTCTAAGTCTTTTTCCCTACCTACTCCCTAATACTATTTCTAATGAAATTCACACCATTTTTTTTTATGGAGTCATTTGAATCTCTTAGAACCTGGAATTGTTAGCAAAATCCACTTTGTAAATTTCTGCTTTTTATTTAAGTGAAAATGTTTTACTGAAGTAATTGAGTTCACACAAATCAAATGCTGCCTGTTGAGTTTTCTTGTGATTTGGTTGCTGACTTACTCAGATGCAAGGCAAGACCACTAATCTTCATCAGTTGCTGGTAGAATGAAGTAGTAATTTGAAATTACCCCTAGATAATTATAGTTTCACTTCTACCAAATGGTAGAAGGAGATTTAGATTGTGAGTCACTGCCAAAGTCATTCACATTGAAGAAGGTATAAAGTACATGCTAAAATACAGGGTAAGAGAGAATAACAAGCTATGTGCCTAGTGGATAAAAAAGCACTTATTAATTCTCCAACTGGGATATGATTGCACAGCAAGCATAAAGTTGATGGAAATAAAACAGAGACTTCTTAAAAAGCCCTCAATTCAGAAAATGTATGAGTGCAACAAAGAACTGCATGTTTACCTTTATGCTTTTGGTACATTTTTAGAATTAAGAGAGAATTGCCAGGAAGATGATATACTAGGTATTCATATGATTATGTGCTGTAGAGCCTAGTGAATTTCAATTAGGCACACTATCAACCAATATCAAAGTAGTTGAATTGTTTAGCTTTCAATGCTTTTTTTTTTTTCTTTCAACAAGAAGAAGTGCAAGTTTTAAATTTCAGCAAAGGGTGGCTATTATATAAGCTAGCAATATCTTTCAAGTGTATACCCATATACATGCATGCAAAAATGTATTGTTTATTAATACTAACTTCTCTAGCTGATCATAAATTCGCTCACTTGAAGCTGTTAGATGAGAGAAACACTTTATTTTCCCCTTTTATTTTTGGTTATACTTTGCCCATAAACATTTTCCCCATTTTTAATGATATTGTTAGTTAAATAGGGATGGATATAGGGAACTAAATTTGTAAATGTTATTACAAGGAAGTGAGAAAACTCACTCTCTCAGCATAAGTTGGCAACTTCTCTGCAATTTATATTCTTACAGTATTGTCTAGGGAGTTAAGGTGAGGTGATTTGCCTAGGGTCAAAAACTAGTAGAAGTGGGACTTGAACCTAGGTTTTCTTCATTTCAAGACCAGCTCTCTTTCTTCTTGGCCACACTGTCTATCATGTTATTAGTTAAATATTAGCACAAAAATTTATTCTACTTATTAGTGTCTTACTTGAGAAAAACAAATTCACAACTAACAGAATAATTAAGTGACTACTGGGTAGAAGATACTATGCTGGACAGTGGGGATATAAAGATAAATAATGAAAGTGATATGGGAATTCTAAGCTTGGGGTTCCCTGAGAATTATGGGAGACTCTCACTCATAGCAGTTCAATAAGACCACAGGTGAATTAAAGTGAGTAGCCAAACTGGAATTTATAAGAACTCAGGCACACTGCTTGCTCGTAGCAGCTTCAGCTTTCCAGAGAACGAATTTGGCTTTTATAACTTTTTCAGGGCTACTGAGAGTATACAACCAATCAGCAACATTCAGAGTCATTTGAATGGGCCAATGTGATATAGTCTGTGATTATTGGACTGTCCCTAGTTCCTTGATGGGTGTAACATTAATGTGATGTATGTGCCTAAAGATTGTCATATGCAACAAGATTTTATATATTCAACCTAAGCAGGAAGGAGGTATTTGAGTTAGATCTTGTTATTAGATCTATTGAAGAATGAGGACATTTCAGTCAGGTTTACACACATACACACACACACACACACAGAAGTAAGTATAAATTTATATATGTGGATGTGTATATATGTATATGTGTGTGCATATAAGCAATTTATCTATTCATATTTCTATATTAGAACAATTCACATTTTAAATATACTGACTTTAAATAATCTTGAATCAGATAGGTATCTCTTTCAGACTCTCATTCACTAAGAAATAATGACTAATGTTAATTTTTATACAGAAAACAAGTTAGAAATGTAAACTCATTGGAATTTCTCTTATGATGCTGATTTCAAGGACATAGTGGTTGGTATATTAGATTTTAAGTATATAATCATTGATCCAAAAGTAACTTTTATTTGCCTAGCATTTTCAATTATTTCATATTTACATTTATCTTATCATTTTAATTTAATTGTGCTTTTGAGTGTGAGTAATGATCAGCCCCATGTATAATGGTGAGGCAGAAGGTGATTCTACCATAGTTCAATGAAAGATATTTACAACTGTATTCTTTTTTTTTCCTCCTTGAGAAATCTTTTCATATGGGTTTCTTTTAGGTTGTAGCTGACCTTTAAGCAAACATGAATTAGGGCTTCTTCCTAATAGCTCAGGAAGTTCACTTATAGATTATAACAGCATGAGGATTGAGAATGTCACAAGAATTTCGAGGATGAAAATAAATCTATGTCAATCAAGGTGCAATGTACTTCACCTCAAGATGTTTTTGCTTAGCTGTCTTGCCTAGTTGATTTTCTTTGATTATGCCCAGATGTGGTCTGTTTTAAATGTGTTTTTTTTTTTTTAAATGAGCATGCATTATAGAAATATCTTCCAATTGTAAAGCATTTGCTGATACTTGGTCAAAATCAAAACCAGAAAATGGATTTCAAAATTTATTGTTTACTTTGTGTTCTGTGAAGGAGAGATAGAAACTTCTAATAAAATAATCTCAACTCTAGGACTTTATAGTCTTATAAGAAAAAAAAAGAAACTGTATAGATAAGCATGATTAAAAAAAAAACACAAAACACAGGGTATGTGATTTAGAGATGTGGAAGACACAATGCTCAGGGAGTGTCAGTGGTGAGAAGGTTCTTATTAACATTAGATCAGGAAGGGATTTAAAGTGGAAGTTGCATTTTAATTGGTCTTTACATGATGTGTAGGAATTCAGCAGTCAAAGGTGGCCATTGGAATAGTGTGAAAAAATAACATGTAGCCATTCTTGGCATGTGTAAGAAAGCCATCCAGTTGGTCTGGAAAATAGAAAATATGGCAGAAAATCATCTGAGATAAAGTGGTAAATGTTGGGTGACATGAAGTCATAGAGGACTTCTGGGGGTGGAGCCAAGATAGCAGAACAGAAAAAAAGTTCTCAACTGAGCTATCTTAGTATTCCCCTCCAAAAATTTTTAAAATAATAACTGAAATCAAATTATTGGATGGCAGTGCCAAAGAAAAGGTCAGAATGAGACATTATTACAGTCTCAGACAATGAAGGAGATAAAAAAAGAGAAATATGTGCCACAGTGTGGAGGCTGACTTGAAGCCCATGCAGATGAAACACAACTGTTTAGACCAAGACATTGTGATAGAAGCAGCAACAGCTTCGGATTTCAAGTCAGGGACAATAAGAAGACCTGACAAGTTGTTACAAAAGAAATTAAAGGAACCCTTGTGCTAGCACTGGATATAGGACAGGACACTGTTTTGCCACTCTATTGTCTATACCCACTTACAAGGGATCAGGGCCCTTCAGAAATAGTATCAATTCCTCATGTGAGTGAAATCATTATTTTGGGATGATCAAAAAAAAATGGATGGGTGAGAAAGAGGGATGTCTTGGGAGTAGAAGGAAGGGAGAGGAAGAATGGGGAAGATTATTTCTGAAAAAAGGAATGCAAGTAGAATTCATGGTGGAGGATAAAATAGTGTGAGGGGGAGGTGTCAATGCTTGAACCTCACTTTTGCTTAAATTGGTTCAATGAGGAAAAATATACACATATACATACATATACGCATACATATACATGCATACATTCATTCATACATACATATACTCAATTGGTTATAGAAATCTATCTTACTGTATTAAGAAGGCAGAATTTAGGATTTCAAAAAGAATCATATATATGTCTGAACGGTTCAGAACTGCAGAATATAAGGAATTCTCTAAATAGAAGAAATGAAGCATTTATTCAGGCTCCAAAGTAACAGACCCACGGACCAGCCTCCCCATTTTGATATTTTGATCAAAAGCTTCCAGGCCCAATAAGTCCGCCTCAAAAGAGTAACCAGGAGGCCACAGAAAAACATGATGGTATTAAACCAAATCATATTCATGCTTCCCCTCTCCGGTAAGAAAATTACCCACTGGCCTCAAGTCCTTGCTCAGCACTCCTCTGGTCCACACACAGGTCAGTCCTGCTTCCAGGTCAGCTCTGCTTCTGCAGCTCCTGCTTTGGCTTTGGCTTTATCTTCAGCTTTGGCCGTAGCTGTCTCTTGGCTCGTCTCTCCTCACAGCCTCCAACGCTGACCCAGTGATCGAGAGCCAGGAGCTCGCCTTTGGGGCGTCTCCTCGCCTCCTCCTTCGGTCCCAGGTCTACAAAAGGCTGCTAGAGGCTGAGGGACCAGAGGGGGAAGTTTGCTCCCTCACTTTGTTCCAAGACTGTGCTTGCTTCGTGGCTGCCATGGTGGCTATGGCGCTGAGACACCCTCCTCCCAGCCGAGCCCCTGGCCTCATCAAGTGC
>JAQQSZ010019142.1:0-10429 GCA_028646595.1 Phalanger gymnotis
ACATAGCCATCACCTTAGTTGCAACCAGTTCAGGATCTCATCACATTCCCCTGGACCAGGGGCGGGGAACCTGTGGCACCTCAAGGCCACAAGGGACCTTCTAGGACCTTGGTTATAGCCTTTCAACTGAGTCAAAGTTTTACAGAACAAATCCTTTTATTAAGGAGATTTGTTCTGTGAAGTTTGGATTCAGTCAAAAAACCACACTTGAGGACCTAGAGGGTCCAATGTGGTCTCAAGGTTACAGGTTCCCCACCCCTGTCCTAGACTATTGCAATGGGCTTTCTAATTGGTCTCTCTCCTCCCAGTCTTCCCCATCTTCAATTCAATGACCGAAATAATCTTCCTAACTCATAGACCTAAATATGTCACTCTCCTACTCAAAAATCTTTAGTGGTTCCCCAGTGCCCTTAAGATAAAATGCAAACTTTTCACCTTGGCATTTATACACAATATGGCTTCAGCCTACCTGTTCAGATTTTTTCACATAATTCCACTTCACACACTTGACATTCTTGCCAAACTGACCTTCCTTTTGTTCCCTGAGCTAAAATGTAGCCTCAGACACTTACTAGTTCTGAGGCTGTGGGCAAGTCACTTTACCCTCTGTCTGCCTTAGTTTCCTTAGCTATAAAATGCAAAATTAAAAAATAGCACATACTTCACAAGGCTGATACGATGATGAAATAAGATAACATTCTTAAATCACTTAAGATGCCTGGCACGTAGTAGGAGCTTAACAAATGCTTGTTTCCTTCCGTCCCCTTCAATTTCCCATCTTTATGCCTTCACACAGACTTGTCCCTCAATCTTGAAAATTATTTTACTCAGTCCTACCTATTGGAGTCCTTAGCTCCCTTCAGGGTCTATCTCAGGCATCATCTCCTCTGTAAATTATTTCCAGTTTCATCTGGTTGTTAGTCCTCTCTCCTCAAATCATCTTGTATTATTTCTCTATTTAGCTACTGAACCCTTCCTATACATAATATTCCCCAATAGAATACAAACTCCTTGAAAGATAGAGCTATTTTTCTTTTTGTCTTTGTTTTTCCAGTGCCTTGAACATTGTAGGTGTTTAACAAATGCTTGCTGAATAAATCAGAGAATAACTCCAAAGCTTTAAGAGATCATCATAAGTAGAGCAAAAAAATACATAATGAATACAGCAATGTAAATGTAAAGAACCACAAAAAAAGCCAAGCAAACGTTGCAAAATTACAAAAAAACAAGTATGGCTCAAAAATAACATATGAAAAGAAACATCACGCACATATACCTCTGTAGATGTGCATTGCACATATATTTTCAGACTTTTTATGAGTTATGCTGATTTTTTCCTCTTAATTTTTCTTTTTTGTCTTTAAAGTAATACTAGTTGTTATATGGAATTGCTCTCTGGAAGGGGGAGAGGGATACCAAGAGAAAATTATTATGATACCAAAAAAGGGCATCAATACAAATTTATTTTTAAATAGATAATTTAACTTAAACTTCTCATTTTACAGATAAGGAAACTGAGACTCATAGTGAGTGGTTAAATATTTTGCCAAAGGTCATACAGCTAGGTAGTAGCAAAGCCAAGACCAATAATCTAGCTGAATTTCTATTTGTTTGGAATCCATGACAACCACAGGTAAAAACTAAATTAATCCAACTGCAGGCTGAGATCTACCTGTTGTTTTAGAAGTTTTTTGGTAGATTTTCAAGCCAATTGCTTCTAGCATACCCTACTCTCTCTGGTTTGCTAGGATCAGCAGAATGGAAGAGTATATCCAATAACCAAATTCTCTGTCTTGTTCCACTTGTGGACTTTGCTCTTAGCACTGCCCCTTCCCCATGACAATAATCTCAAGGCTTCATGGAAATGAAAATTAGATCTGCATTGCAAAAAGTTTTTGTACCCCTACACTTGGCCAATAATGATAAAAATATATGCTGAGGTGCCAAAAAGATGGTGATATTAAGTTATTAGCGTCCCACCTAGCCACAAAAAGGATTAATCTTCTGAGGTTAAAAAAAAGGAAATAATGATCTTACGGTTCATTTTTTAAAAATCCTTTCTGCTTCTTTCTTTTTTAGATATTAACAATAAAATGATTCATAAACTTGATTGTCATCATTTATGTTTATATACTAATCTTTTTATTCTTAAAGCTGATAAATTCATGCTGTTGACTGAAGCTAAAGCAGGATATAAAATTCTGAGTAAACCAATGTCAGCCCTTTATAATTATCCAGTTAATGGGAATAATAATAGGAAACTTATTAAAAGATGGCAACACAGTCTTAAAACTTTTTAACATTAACGAATCTAGTTTTAAAATTATATTTTATTCTCATTTTATCCAATAAGACTACTCCAAATGTTCTATTTCTTGAGGCAACCAGATGGCACAAATGATGCTCTCACCAATATGTTTTGTTCTACCATTTAACCTGATATAAATTAATTAAAACAAGATTCTATAAAAATAAAACAATGACCTGTTTTCTTTCACTTTCAGTCTCACTCTCCATATCTTAAATTTTGAGCAATCTTGCTTCATGACTAACAAAATATGAAGACTAAGTATGTTGCAGTTGTACTGAAATAGAATTTATTTTTTTAAAAAAAAGGTCATCAGAAATATTCAATTGTATGCATCACTATTATTGTGTTCTATGGTAAGCAGGCAAAGGGTTAGAAAGGTCAGTCGAAAAACCACACTTGACGACCTAGAGGGTCAAATGTGGTCTCAAGGTTGCAGGTTCCCCACCCCTGTCCTAGACTATTGCAATGGGCTTCTAATTGGTCTCTCTCCTCCCAGTTTTCCCCATCTTCAATTCAATGTCCACACAGCTACCAAAATAATCTTCCTAACTCATAGACTTAAACATGTCACTCTCCTACTCAAAAAACTTTTGGTAAACCCTGCTGATAGACTAACTTATCTGATCTAATCCTAAGGGGCAAATGCCCTAATCTGGTGAAATCTACAAAGTGGGACTAAAACCAGAGATGGCTTATGTTTGGGTCTAGTTTCCATCTTAGGCAGTAATCTAGGAATGTAGTGTGGTGATAGGAATACAAGCAAACTAGGAAGTAAAAGATTTGACAATGTTCTAGTATTCCTGTTGCATAAAGTAGTTGTGTGGTCTCAAGCATGTCAGAAACTCTCCAGACCAAAATCTTCACATTTGTGAAATAAAAGGATTAGACTTGATGATTTCTAAACTCCCTTCTAGCTCTGAAATCCTATAGTTCTATGTAGGTAGAGACACAAGGATAATTCCAGCTACTGAGTCACACTTCTAGAAAAACCAAAGTCTGGGACAGAAACAAAGAAAGAGAAAGTATCTGAGAAGTGAGCTTTGATCCCAATAGATCAAAAAGCAAATTTTAAAGTAGACACAATCTTATTGCTCTAAAGCTCCTCCAATGACTCCTAGATATGTAACACAGAGCAACCTAAATCATTAGATCTCTCTGCTGCTCTGGCAAGAGGTGGTCATGGCCCTACTGTCGTTGGAAGACCCATCTGACAAATATACTTGCCAAAAATTTCTGGGAATTAAGTGGGTCCCGGGGCTCTACTTGACTTAAAACAGAATAAGCGCCTTCAACTCTACTGCAATAAATGTGTCTAATACCCTCACCCCACCACCACAACTCCTATATTGGTTTCACTGACTGTTGAAGATTACATAACTACAACCCAGGCCTCAAGCTACAGAAAGAAAAAAGAGAACAGAAAAGAGAGATACAATATTGGAAGACAAGAGGAAGGAAGAAAGGAGGTCTCTTTCTTTGGGACGGATATGGGCTAAGGAACATAAAGGTTCTTTTCTCTATATTAATTATATCAAAAGGTATAATTTATCAGAAGGGCTCCCTGGCCCAACATCTCCCTATCATGCTGTCTAAAATCTCACCAAATAGAAAGCCATTGGAATAATAAGCCAGAGCCCTCGGAACAATTAAGGGAAACACTATTTGTCAGTCACATATTAGTGTAAAAAGTTTAATAAAGTTGTCAAAACAAGTGCTAAGAGAAGGTAGTTTTTGCCTGGAGACATGTAAGAGTAAGGAGCCAGAGATAATTTTGAATTATGAGTCACTTCAGGGAAATCAGGCCCGGTTGTAACAACTCAGTCACACAATGATGGATCCTCAGAGTTTGGAAGGGGCCTCAGAGGGCAACCCGCACCTGAACAAGAATGCTGTACTATCAGTACAGGGAGCATCTAAAATCTGCTTGAAGGTCTCTAGTGAGGGGGATCCCTTTCCCTTCCACAGCTGCCCATTCTATTTTTGTACAGCATTAATTGTTAGGAAGTTTTTCCTTACATCAAGCCTCAGCCCTTTTAAAGCTTTTTCATCCATTGCTCCGAGCTCTGCGCTCTGGAGCCAAGCCAAACAGAACTCCTCTCCCAGGTGAGAGTCCTTCATCTCAACAACCTAAAAATGCTTCAATTGGCATTTTTCAATAAAAATGATTTCCCCAACTGGGCCCCATAATATTGCAGGTTGGAATTAAAAATACTTTTCAGAACAAATCACTATGAAGACATCTCCCCCCCTTTTTAGCTTTCCTACTACAGCGATTTACAAATCAGAAAAACATTTTTCTATTTTCAAACTTCATGCTTTTATTTGTCATTTGACCATGGAAACGTTTGTCAGTAGCTTTAAAAAGAAATTTTCAGTTTCTACCTTTAGTTTCTCCCTAATTTTTCAGATGAAGAAACTGAGACTCAGAGAATTTGGATGACTCACCCAAGGTCAGAAAGATAATGGATGGGAGAGGCAGGCTTTGAACTAGGTTTTCTCTGACTCCAGAAGGTAACACCTGTTTGACTGCAACACAGCAGAGGTCTTCAGTGTTCCACACCTCAGCAATTACATACATTGCTGCTTCCAGATTGAGCCTCCAAATCAAATGTTATAAAACAGTAAATGGATTTGTGAAGACCCATGTGGTACTTTTGATTTACTTTAAAAAAAAAAGAATCGAATCAATGATTGAACATCTAAAAATCAGAGATGAAGCTTAAAGACTCAAATCCCTCACTTTAATGAAAAAACTTTTGTATACATGTGTGTACACACACACACATATATAGACATATTTTGTATGTGTATATATGTAGATATTTGTATATGTATATTTGGAGGTTTGATCATGAACTCTGTCATGTACTAATCAGATTACTGTTTAGGAAATTACTCACTATATATGCATTTATGTCTGCATAAATAGATATATGTAAATTTATACACACTTATGTGTATATGTGTGTGTTTGTGTGCATGTATCTGTGTATGTGTATGTATATCCATATATACATATACACACATATATAGCGAGTAGCTACTTTCCTAAATAGTGACAAGAGTGAATTTTTTAAAAGGACAAACTGAGGCAATTTTCTGTACAATATATCATTGTGGGGGGGAAATATTTGGGGTTAAGTGACTTGCCCAGTCACACAGCTAGTGTCTGTGACCAGATTTGAATTCAGGTCCTCCTGACTCCTGCGCTGGTGCTCTATCCACTGTGCCACCTGGCTGCACCCAAATATATCATTTATTAAAAGTGGCATGTGACCTGATAATAAAGGATGGGTGTCTCAATACACCTTCTAAAAGACAAAGTTATGAGCCTAATTAATCTATTAATTAGGCTAGCAGTAACCAATAAATTGGGTCATTGGGACCTCTTGATGATGAAAGACCCTGAGCAAGAGCTGACAGGGTCTCATAACAATCAGCAAGAAGACGGCTGAATCTTGGGCAACATAGGTGTGTCTTCTTCTGATTGGCTATTGATGACAAAGTCAGGATTGAGATTATATCATTTGGAATTATACTGGTAAAAGCAAGGCAATCTCAATTGGTGGACATTTTAATGAGAAGGTGGGTTAAGAGTTCTCAACTCCTCTCTATTACTTCATTATTGGGAGCCCCCTACTAGTCCTCAGATGAAAAGATTAATCTGAAGCTAGGGAAAGTAGATTGGCCTTCAGATGTGGCTGATTACCCCTATCTCCAGCACTTAAGTAATTCTACTTGCTTTATGAGACTCAACTGCCTCTAGCAATCTGAACTAAAAAAACAAGCCATTTCAATCAGGTTCTCTCTGGTTTGGTCTCCCCCATATAAACCAGGTCACCTCTAATTTTGATTAGAAAAAACAGGGACACGAGAGCCATCCCCTGGGGAGGGCCTAATTCAAGCTAGCTTCTGTGATTATGGGGTCTCACTTGGGAGGGGCCCAGTGCAAGCTAGTTAACAAGCAGATGTCTTGGGGGCTAGGAGTGATCACATTACTGGATCACCCCCTCAAGAAACTGCCTGCCCTTCAGAAGTGGGATCTGAGGAAAAGGATGGATCACAGAGAAATATATTGGTTATTAAGTAATATATCACAATATTAATTTTCCTTAATAGTAGTCTGATACATGACACGTTGTTAATGATCAACCTTTAAACATTTTCATATCTTAGCAACAGGGTATAATGCAATACTCACTGGGATATGAGTCAGATTTTAGTCAAAGTTCTATGACTTAGCAGCTGTGTGACCTTCAGCATGTCATGTGACCTCTCTGGAGCTCCTTTTCCTCATATGCAAAACAGGGATAATTATAATTTGTTGCACCCCCTCACAGTTGTCATAAGAATCAAAGGATTTCAAATAAAATCATACATGTGCAAGTAGTATACAAAAGTATGATAGCAATATTTTTAAGTAGTGAATTTGTTTCTAATACAATTATTTTCTTTTTTTGTAACTTTTTTTGAGGGGAGAAGGCAGGGCAATTGGGGTTAAGTGACTTGCCCAAGGTCACACAGCTAGCAAGTGTGGCAAGTGTCTGGGTCCAGATTTGAACTCAGGTCCTCCTGACAACAGAGCTGGTGCTCTACGCACTACACCACCTAGCTGCCCCCCAACACAACTATTTTCCAGAGAAAATGTTCAAGTTCAGTTAATCTATAACCCAACAACTGGTGATATTTCCTACTTTTAATGATTTTCAGATTTTTTTTGTAACCACTCACCCACCCCACCCCACACAAAACCAGGCCTTCAACATATCAGCATTCAGTTATTATTAATGGAGAACATACTAGTGCGAGTTCATAAGAACTAGTGTTAAAAGTACAGATAGAGGGTTACCCCTAGAATCTGAGGTGGTAATAGTCTAACTTTCTGGATACTCAGCTTGTTAATACAAGTGTAAATTGGGAGGAGCAGGCAGATCTCAAGGCAGCACATTATTTTGAACCCAAACATCTCTGCAGCAGTCCTTATCAGTAGCTAATATAGCCAGTACAACTGACTCAGTAACGACACAATTTCTTTATTTTCTAGACTATATCGAAGAAGTCAATTATTATCAACCAGCTAATTCCAAATATCCTAGAGTTTAGCAACAGGTGGCGATAGCAAGAGATGCAGCTTCAAATCAGATGAAATGTTCAGAAACTTTTGTTTCCATAAATTCTAACTACATTAAAAATCAGTTATATTTACACACTCATTCCTTGAGACTTTGCATACCTTATTAAATTAAAAGAGCAGGAATGAATGAGTAAAATCCATAATAGATTTATTTTTAAGATTCAGAATGAGCATCTAAGTATAATACATTTTAGATTGTAAACACTTTGAGAATGGGAATCATCTTCTTTATTTTTACTTCCACACAATGCCTCACAAATAGTAGGCACTTACTAAATGTTTTTTGATTGATAGATAGATTATATCAAGGAAAACAGGCTTCCTACATTCTATCACTATCTATTGCTGAATTGTAACAATATGCAAGTACAGTCAATCCTCAACTTTCACCAGGGTAACATTCCTAGAAAATGGTGAGAAAGTAAAACACGTGAATGTTGATACTTTGAACCTATGGGAAACAGGGGGTTAGATTCCCACAATTACGAAAAACTATAATCTTCCACTAGAGATTGATGAAAATATATTATTCTGCATATAATTCTTTATTAAAAAAACTCTGACTCTGATAATATAAACTTTTCAAAACATAGTAACCATGAAATAACCCATAAAATGCAGGAGAGGAAAGGCAACACCAGACAAGACAGGGAGGGGCAGAGACAGAAATGTCAGAAGTTCCAGCAGGGGCGGCTCTGAGCAGCTCCTCCACTCCACCCAGTGTGGAGACCAGAATGTTCAGAAGCCCCATGCCACTGGCAGAGGTGAAGACAGCAAGTTTGATCAGCCTAACAAGAGCCAGAGAGGAACCATGTGGCCACCGTGTCAATTACTAACAAACTTAGCCGTTTTTCCATTTGTGCAATGTCTTCATTTCAGAGCTTGATAGGTTCATTAGCACTTTCTAGAGCACATTCCCAAACACTTCTTATGAAAACTTTACTTCTTTTTGCAAATATAAACTTGCACATTGATCCATTTTTTCTCCACTGTATATAACTGCAAATTGCATAGTTGCCAATGGCCATGAATAAAATCACAAGAAGTGAGAATATTGAGAATGGACTGTAATCAAAACAAAAGTGTCCATTGTAGCAGCACTGAAATTCTAGTTCTGGACATTTTTATAAGTACATCTGCAATTTTGATACAGCATCCCCTCCAGGACTATTTCTCCTAATTTACACTTATACTACTAACCAGTTTGGATTATAGGAAGTTAGAATACCACCTCAGAGTCTAGGGGTTACCCTGTATCAGTACTTGTAACACTATCAATCATGAGCCCCAACCGGTATGCTCTCCATTAACAATTAGCCAGGAGGCTAAGTTTTTGGCAAAGGAATTTATGAAAACAGTATAGCAAGAACAACTAAAACAAAATACTCCTCCCTAAAAGCCTACAGAATGCTCTCCCACATATATACAAAGTTCATAGTTCAAACTTATAATGCCAAAAAGGCATGTATGTTGGAAACATGTGACAAATGGATAATAATAAAATTTCTGTTACTAGAAGTACCATCTCCCTTTGTAGCACTCTCACTATGCTCAGCATTT
The DNA here is from genome assembly GCA_028646595.1 of Phalanger gymnotis. Taxonomy (NCBI): domain Eukaryota; kingdom Metazoa; phylum Chordata; class Mammalia; order Diprotodontia; family Phalangeridae; genus Phalanger; species Phalanger gymnotis. The sequence continues at coordinate 9,006 of JAQQSZ010019142.1, forward strand.
GTTATGTTGAGGTCACTCAGCTGCTAGAGCAATCTGCTCCTTTCTTGAGTCTATAGGGGACACCTCTTTGCCACAAACAGAACACTTTGCCTTCTTCTTCAGCTGATTCCATATTGATCCATTTTCAGTATCTCTCTCCACTCTGAATTGGATGCATTTTGTTCTACAGATCTAGTGTCTCAGGAGGCATGATTAGTGGTGAAGGGAGGAATGTTACACCCTCTGCCCATTGCTATCCACAGGTATGAGCTTGTAAGAAACTACCTCCACTAAGCATTTCTAAGCCTCTGATATTCCATCCCCGCTACCTCACCACCCCCAAAGGGAAACTCACAAAGTGACATGCTGTTTTTATACACAGGCCCAAGAGGGACCATTAAATCAGTTGATCAGTTGACTCAATTGATCAATCAACTGCTTCTTTCAGTCACAAGATGCTTCCTTTGTAGTATCCTCTCCATAGTCTAATGGCCAAAGTCCTATAATTCTCTCAAATTAAGGACCTGTTCACATAATATGGGGCTGTAGAACATTCCTTAATATCTAGTTTGCATTTTCTGATTATGCTCTGAGTCTGTTGATTGATTCTGTGACTCAGACCATGGGGTTTTCCATACCTGACAAAGCTATTGGGACATAAAAGCATATTAAAACTTTATCAATTCCTGACACTGATTACAATGATTGAGGTGAAATATGGAACACCTTCCCTCACAATGACATTTCTTAATGTTCGGAAATGTATAAGTTTATAATTCCTATTAGAGAAGAATGTTTATAAATAAGAACAAAGAAATAGGAGTCTGGTAGTCTGAAAACTATGTTGTTCAACCACCACAAATATGTTGCTAGCAATCCTAAGATCATATGAAATCCCAGAATATTATACCTAGAAGGTACTTAAGAAATCACTGAGCCCAGGAAATTTAGAAAAATTTTGTAAATAAGAGAACAAAACCAAATTTATAAAAACTGGAACCATTACACAATTGACAAATGGTCAAAAGACATGAATAGGCAGTATTCAGAGGAAAAAAAAATCAAAGCTATCAATAGTTATATGAAAAATATTCTAAATCACTAATGATTAGAAAATGCAAATTAAAACAACTCCAAAGTACCACCTGACACCTAACACATTGGCTAAGATGACAGAAAAGGAAAATGAGGCGGGCGGAGCCAAGATGGCGACTGGAAAGCAGTAACTGGTGTGAGCTCCCCACCAACTCCCTCCAAAAACTTATAAAAAAAATGGCTCTGAACCAATTCTAGAACTGCAGAACACACAAAGTGGCAGAGGGAAGCAGGGCTCCAGCCCAGGACAGCCTGGATGGTCTCGGGGTAAGGTCTGTCCCGAACAGAACTCCCAGCCCCCAGCTGAGGGGAGCGGAGCTGAGCCAAGCAGAGCCCAGAGCGCGAGGTGC
>JAQQSZ010019143.1:0-10428 GCA_028646595.1 Phalanger gymnotis
CTGGGTGTGTTTTCACTGCCTGACCATGTTCCCAGCCAACTACTTGACCCTTGAGTTTTTCAGTGGGGTATGACTGCTTGTAGACTAAAGAGTTCTATGTTCCAAGCTTGGGTGGATGCGCTGCCACACCAGCACTCCTCCTTCCCCAAGAACCCCCAGCCAGAACTGGACTTAGATCTTCAGCAGGCTCTTCACTCCTGCTCTGATCAGCCACTTAATTCCTCCCACCAGGTAGGCCTGGGGCCAGAAGCAACTGCAGCTGTAGTTCTGTAGCTGCCCTACCTCCGCTGCCCCAGGGGTGGTGGCCGAACAGTAAACTCCTTGTCCCCAGCAGCTTCTCCCACTAACCTTCTCTGTTGTCTTTGGTGTTTGTGGGTTTAGAGGTCTGGTAACTGCCACGTCTCACTGATTCAGGGTGCTAGGGCACGCTCCGCCCAGCCTTGTTGGTCCTTGCCGCCCACGCTGGGCTCTGCTCCGCTCAGCTCCGCTTCCCTCCCCTCCCAGCTCCGTGTGGGATAGACCTTACCCAGAGACTATCCAGGCTGTTCTGGGCTAGAGCCCTGCCTCCCTCCACCATTTTGTGGGGTCTGCAGTTCTAGAATTGGTTCAGATCCATTTTTATAGGTTTTTGGAGGGACTTGGTGGGGAGCTCATGCTAGTCCCTACTTTCCAGCCGCCATCTTGGCTCCGCCCCTCAAATGGTCAATTTATTAATCATAGTTCTTGCAGCTTTCAAAATTGTCATCCCACTTTGAGACTGTATCCACTTTGCTTCCTCTAAACTCTGTTTGGCTTCTGACCGCTGCCTATCTGCAGACAACTGTGTCAGCTTTGGTACTCATTGATATCCTTAGTACCCTCTGCCTCTCTGATTGGAGGGTGGGGTGGGGAGGAGGCAGAGCAAAGATCTCCTCTCAAATCTTCCATTTCAAGAGAGCTCCCAGGCCTGTAATTCTTCACTTCTCATCAACTATACTGCTTGGACCGGACTTTACTACACTGCCCTTTCCAATTTCCATTTGTGTGTTGTCTTCCCCCATTAAATGTCTTATTTGTATCTCCAGCATTTTGCTGTTGTTGTTCAATCTTTTCAGTCACGTCCAACTCTTCGTGACCCCATTTGGGGTTTTCTTGGCAAAGATGCTGGAATGGCTTGCCATTTCCTTCTCCAGCTCATTTTACAGATGAGAAAACTGAGGCAAACAGGGTCAAGTGACTTGCCCAGGGTAACACTGCTAGTAAGTGTTTAAGACCAGATTTAAATTCTCCAAGATGAGTCTTCCTGACTCCAGGCCCAGCACTCTAGTCACTTCACCACCTAGCTGCTCCCACACACACACAGAGCACTTAGCACAATGCACATAATAGGCATATGTACTTAAGTATACATAAGTATTTATTGACTGGCTAACACCTTTTAGGATTTTGGTATTTTACAAATTGTTCTCCTGGTTCTGCTCATTTCATTCTTCATTAGTCTATTTTCAAAAGTCTTCAAAATTACTCATTTTTATAATATTGATAATAGAGTTCTGCTCATTTTACTCTGTATCAATTTATACAAGCTTGTTCATGACTTTCTGAAAGACATTCCTACATTTCTCATAGAAAAATAGTTTATATACCACAACTTATTCAGCCTCTGGTTCAATACTACAGCAGCTTATGTTGCTGGGCTTTGAGTCAGGAAGACCTGAATGTGAATCCTGCTTTCAATATTTGCTAGCTCTCTGAGCCTGGGCAGGTCACTTAACCTCTATCTGTCTCCATTTCCTCTACTGTAAAAGGAGGGTAATAGCACCCACCAGGCAGTTTTATTGCGAGAATCCAAAGAAATAGTATTGGTAAAGGGCTTACTCAGCACATCACCTGGCACAGCATAGGCACTTAACAATCCTTATTCCCTTCCCTTCCCTCATTCCTCAATTGTTGGAGATCCACTTAGTTTATTTTTGATACAACAAAAAAGACTTATAAATAGTCTCTTAAATTAAGAACTTTTCCCATTTAATCTCTTTTGATTATAGACATAGCAGTAGTATAGCTGGGTCAGATGAATGCACATTTTTAGCAACTTTTGATGTGTAATTTTAAATTGCTTTCAATAGCTGTACCTATTCACAGGTCCACCAAGAGTGCAACAATTGCTTATTTTCCCATACTCCTCCCAACATTTATTTTCTTTTTTCCCTTTTTTTATCATCTGGATATGAGATTGAATCTCAGAATTGATGTAATTACATCTCTATAGTTAGTACTGGTTTGGAATTTTTTTCATATGGTTATAAATATCCCAGGTTTCTTCCCTTGAGAACTATCTGCACATATTCTTAAAACTATTTATCAAATAGGGATTGGCTCTTTTTCTTTTATAAATTTGAATCAATTCCTTAAATATCTTAGAAATGAAACTTTTATCAGAGAAACTTGCTACAAAGATCTTTTCCCAGTAATTTCTTTTTCCTTTTTAATCTCAGCTTTATTAGACATTTGTCCAAAAACTTATTAATTTTATGTATTTGATATTGTCTATTTTATCTTCTGTGATCCTCTGTATTTCTCATTTGGTCGTGAAATTTTCTCTGCTCCACAGATCTGATAGGTAATTTTTTTCCCATATTTCTTTCATTTGCTTATGATATCAATCAATCAACATTTATTAAGCACCTATTATGTACCAGGTACTTTGATAAGCACTAGAATATAAAAAGAGGCAATAGACAGTCCCTGATTTCAAGGAGCTCACTATCTAAATGAAGAGACAATATGCAAATAAATGTATACATACAAGCTATATATAGGATGAATGAGAAGTAAGAAAGGGAAGGCACTAGAATTAAGAGGAATTGAGAAAGGTTTCCTGTAAAACATAGGATTTTATTTGAAACTTATTTTTTTTTCCTTTTTTAATTTATTATTTATTTTAAACATTTTTTTTCCTTTTAAATTTTGAGTTCCAAATTCTCTCCCTCTCTCCTACACCCTCTGAGGAAGCAAGTACATGATATAAATCATACATGTGAAATCATACAACATATATTTCCATATTAGCCATATTTCACGAAAAAAAGCAAAGAAAAAAAGAAAATTATACTTCAATTTCCACTAAGAGTTCATCAGTTCTCTTTCTGGAGGTGGATAGCATTATTTTATCATGAGTCCCTTGGAACCGTCTTGGACTATTGTATTAATCAGAGTAGCCAAGTCTCGCACAGTAGATCATTATGAGAACATCACTCTTACTGTGCACTATGATCTGCTAGTTCTCACTTCATTTTGCTTCAGTTGATATAGGTCTCGCCATGTTTTTCTGAAACCACTCCCGCCATCATCATTCTTTATAGAACAATAGTCCTCCATCACAATCCTATACCACAGCTTCTTGAACTATTCCCCAATTGATCAGCATCCCCTCAATTTCCAAGTCTTTCTACCACAAAAAGAGCTGCTAAAAAATATTTTTATACTATAGGTGTTTTTCCTTTTCTTTTGATATCTGGGCAACAGACCTACTAGTGTTTTTTTCTGGATCAAAGGGTATGCACAATTTAATAGCCCATTGGGCATAGTTCCAAATTGTTTTCCAGAATGTTTGGACCAGTTCACTACTCCACCAAGAGTTCATTAGTGTACCTATTTTTGACTTATCCCCTGCAGCATTTGTCATTTCTGATAAGTGTAAGGTTGACCTTAGAGTTCTTTTAGTTTGCATTTCTCTAATCAATAGTGATTTAGAGGATATTTGTGTGACTATAGATAGCTTTTATTTCTTCTTCTTAAAACTACCTGTTCATATCACTTGACCATTTGTTAATTAAGGAATTTCTCTTATTTTATAAATTTGACTCAAGTCCTTACTCAGTATGTATTTGAGAAATGAGGTCTTCAGAGAAATTTGCCTTAAGTTATTTTTATATTGCTTTGTTGTCTATTCCACCTTTAGCAAAATAAGGTTTTCCTGATTATCTCTTTTATTAGGTCTATTTTTATATTGCTTATTCTGAGATCATAATTGCTACCCTGGTCTTTTTTACTTTAGCTGAAGCATGTTATATTCTGCTCTAGTCCTTTAATTTTTTTTAGCTCTGTGTATGTTTTTCTTGTAAACAATATATTGTTGGATTCTTGCTTCTAAGCTCATCTCATTCACATTCACAGTTATGATGACTGTGTATTTCCCTCCATCTCATTATCTTCTGTTTATTCTCTCTCTCTCTCTCTCTCTCTCTCTCTCTCTCTCTCTCTCTCTCTCTCTCTCTCTCTCTCTCTCTCTCTCTCTCTCTCTCTCTCTCTCTCTCTCTCTCTCTCTCTCTCTCTCTCTCTCTCTCTCTCTCCTCCCATCCAAAAATCTATTTTGCTTCTAATCACTGCTTCCTTTAATTGACCTTCCCTTCTTCCCTTTATCTCTCCCCACCTTTGTCCTATCCCCCTTTCCTTCTATTTCCTCATTGGGTAATTTTAATTTTTACATACAACTGAGTGTGTGTGTATATACATACATACATATATACATACATACAAACTTCTCCTACCTACTTCTTAAGTTTTCTTAGGCCAGGAAAATATCTCACTCTGATTTTCTTTTGGCTCTGCCACCCCAAAATTTGATTTGAAGTGTTATTTTAAAGTTGTTTGAAAGGGGATGTTGGGAGAGTTTGGCTGGATGGCTACCCTTAATCTGCCATCTTGGCTCCTCCTCTCTTAGTTGGGACAATAAGGAAGCCAGGAAAATTAGTTGGCAGAATTGAGGAGGGAGAGCATTCCAGATGTGGGAGACAGTCAGATAAAATGCATGGACCTGTGAGATGGGAGTGTCTTGATTATAGAACAGATAGAAGGCTAATGATACCATATTGAAGAGTATGTAGCAAAGAATAAGGTATAAGAAGAATAGAAAGGTAGGGGTAGGGGTAGGTTGAGAAAGCCTTTGAATTCCAAACTAAGGATTTTGTATTTGATCCTGAAAGAAATAAGAGAGCTACTGGAGTTTATTGAGGGGGAAGGATGGTACAACATGGTCAGACCTGAACTTTAGGAAAATCACTTTAGTAACTGAATTGAAGATAGATCAGAGTAAGGAAAGACTTGAGGCAAGCATATCCATCAGCAGGCTATCACAATAGTGTATACATGAGGTGATTAGGCCCTATACTAGAATGATAGCAGTGTCAGAGAAGAGTGCATATTGAAGAAATGTTGCAAAGGTGAAATCTATAAGGTTTGGCAACAGATTGGAAATAAGAGGTGAGACATAGTGAGGAATCCAGAATGATTCCTAGGTTGTGAGCCTGACAAACAGGGAGAATAATGTTGCCTTTGACAGTAACAGGGAAGGTAGGGGGGTAAAGGGTTTAGAGGGAAAGACAATGAGTTCTGTTTTAGACATGTTTAGTTTAATGTCTAATGGATTTCCATTTTAAAATGTCCAAAAGGCAGCTGGAAATTCAAGACCGGAAGTCAGCAGAGATTGAAGCAGTATATGTAGATTCAAGACTTATCAGCATAGAGGTAGTTGTTAAAGCAATGGGAGTTGATGAGATCACCAAGTAAAGTAGTATAGAGAGAGAAGAAGGACAAAACTCTGAGGAACATTTATATTTAGAGTAATTGATCTGGCTGATGACCTGGCAAAGGAGACTGAGGAGTAGCAGTCAGATAGGTAGAAGGAGAATCAACAGTTGTATTCCAAAAACCTAGAGAAGAGAAAATCAAGGAAAGAGAGTGATCAACAGTGTCAAAGACTGCAGAGAGGTTGGGGGGGGGGGATGAGGATTAAGAAGAGGGCATTGGATTTGGTAACTAAGAGATCATTGGTAACTTTGATATCAAATTTGGTGGAATGATAATATCAGAAGCCAGATTGTAAGGAGTCAAGTACATTAGTGAGAGGAGAAATTGGAGGCATTCATTGTAGATGGGTCTTGAGGAATATAGCTACAAAGAGCAGAAAATATACAGGATGATAACAGGGACGGAAGGATCAAGTGAGGGTTTTTTGAGGATGGAGGAGACATGGGCATGATTGTACACAGTAGGAAATGAACAAGTAAAAAGAGAGAAATTGGAAATAAGTGATAGAATGGAGATTGTAGGGGCCAATCTGTTGGAGGAGATAAGATGGAACGTGATCACTTGAACAGATAGAGAGATTAGCCTTGTTAAGGAGTAAAGCCACTCATTATATAAGACAGAGGTAAAGGAGGAGACAATGTCAGAAGTCATATGAATGATAGAAGATGAGGAAGTGGGAAGAAGTGGTAGCCCATGGCTAATGGCCTCAGTTTTTCTATAAAAGTATGAGGCAAGTCCTCAGCTGAAAGGGTGGGGAGGGTGAGCTATGAGAGGTTTAGGGAGGGATGAAAAGGTCGGAAGAGCTGCTGTGGAGAGTGGGATAGTGAGTTGATGACAGAGGTATATAGGATTGCCTGTCAGCAGTAAGAGCCAAACTGAAGCTGTCTAATTTAAATTTGTAGCATACACAGTTAGAATCACTATGTAGTGTTTTTTTTCCACCTTTATTCAGCAGCACATGTGTAAGAATGAAGGCAGTGAATGGCAGGAGTGATCCAAGGCTGACGTTTGGCAAGGTATAATCAGCAACATTATAAGAGGGCTAGGGAATGAAGAAAGGAGGATAATGTCAAGTCGAATTGATTCTCCAAGGGGCCAAGATGGGGAAAAGAGTATAGGGGATATGACCTTGGAAAGAATTAAGAAGTCAAGTGATTAATGGTCATGGTGCAGATAAAGATTAGGGTTTTATAAAGGAAAGCAGAGGGAATGGTAGAAGTCAGCTATGGTCAGATTATAGTCAGATAAGGGAATTTTTTAATTCTTGAACCTAGAGGTGGTATTTTTGGCAAGGTCAAGTATATGACCACCTTTGTGTGTGGCTGAAGTGGTACAGAAGTGAGTAGACTAAAGGAGTGAGTGGTTAGGGCGTTTGAGAAAAATTCAACATGTATGTTCAAGTCCCCTGGAATGAGGGCAGGAGAAAAATTGTGAGCCATGTACTGAACTCATTGAGGAAAGAAGGGGAGTTACCTTGGACTCAGTAGCTACCAGGATTTTGATTGGGTAGTAGATATGAATAGCATGAACTTCAAAAGACCATTGGGTGATGGAGGCAGAAGAACCTGGAAGTGCCAATGGGGAACAAGGAGTATTCCAACTCTGCTTCCTTGATCACTGAGCCACAGGTAATGAGTGACATGGTAATGAGTACAGTCAGTACCAGAAAGAGTAGCCAAAGAAGCTGTGTCATCTAGATGAAGCCAAGTTTCAGTATTAACTAGTAGGTGGAAGGAATGAGAGAGGAAAAAATTTAGGGTGAAGGGAAGTTTGTTGTGTATAGAAGAAGCATTCCAGAGGGCACAGGTTGGTTGGCATTTGGTTCAAACTTTAGGGTAGGAATGTTGAGGGGATAAGAACAAGGAATCAGGTGGTAGTAATGGGAAATTGGGTTTGGATGATGATCTAAAGGGATTCAGAATCAAGGGGATGTAAAAGATATGACCATATGTGAGAATATTCATTAATGATTGGAGGGTGTCATTCATTTCCCATTGAAGGTTGGAGATCAGGACAGATGCAAATGCAGTTTGAGATGGAAGGCCCTGTTTCACTTGTCCTCTTTCCTTATAGGGTAGATATTAGGCAGGAAAAGGGTGCAGCCAGAGACAGAAATTGAACCTGCATACCTGAAGAAAGAAGTCCCATTCCCCACTAACTTTCCTCTTCCTCTTTCTTCAAGTGTAATTAGCATCAGGAGATAGATGGTCAAAGTGTACATTGCCAGTCTTTGCATTGGAGATTCTATACATCTCAGATGGGAGATGGGTTGGCAGCAGGAGGCAGAAGCACAGAGAAAGAAGTTATTGCTTTGGGGAAGATGGAAAAGATCCACCAGCCCAGGATGACCGGTTGGTGCCTTTCTTCATGGGACACCCTATACCCAGAGAGATATGGAAAGCACAAGGTTCATGGTCAGAGAAAGTTTGGCTTCTCTTCTTACCTGAGGATGCCTTTTATCTGTCAGTCATATATCCATTTGGAGCTTCTCTTTGTGTATGAAGAATTGGTTTAAATCTAATTTCTTCCATATTGCTATCTAATTTTCACAGCATCTTAAAAAATTAAATAATGAGTATTTTTCACAATAGCTGAGGTCTTTATGTTTATCAAGTACTAGGTTGTTAGATACAGTGGCTATCATATGATGAACCTCATCACATCTGTCATGCCTCTGCCATGGCTGTATCATACCCATGCCATACCTCCATCAAATGTCTCATACATCTCATATATCATACATCTGCCAGGTCTCTATCATTACTCTATTATGCCTTTGTCATAAAGAAAGGAATTCTTTAGGCTTCTCTCTGTGATACATTATCTTCATCCTGTCTTCCCTAAAGAGAAGTTTTATCTTTTCTTTGATCTTCCTCTTGCCTTGAATCAACATGATATATTGGGAAATCTGCTATTACAAGAGTCTAGGAGGCCCAGATTTAAATCCTAGCTCTATTATTTGCTATGTGTGTGACCTCAGCCTAACTACTGAAGCCCTCTCAAGTTTTCTCATCTTTAAAATGAGGTTATTGGCCTACATGATCTCTAAAGCCTCCTCCACTTCTAAATCTATGATCCCAACATAACTACAAAAAAGCCCTTTTGATTTAATCCTACTTAAGATTCATCAAAAACTGTTCCGCACCTTAGACTTCCTGACATCATTCTTACAGGGGTGCCATTCTCTTTGAATTCATCTTTAGTAACCTAAACTTCTTGTCTTCTAAAAAAAAATCTCAGTTGTTGGATGTGCAGTCTCATTGGTCTCTTTAGATAGTTCTTCCTTTTCTTTTGAAAATGAATCATTTGTGTCTGTGTCATCAAGGATCTATTTGTAGTTTCATTCACCGTCAAAATTCTAGAGCTGATTATTAAAGAGACATCTATAAAGGGAAGTAGTGATCTCAAACAGCCAGGATGGCGTCACTAAGAGTAGCCCGTATCAGGAAAAAAAAATGTTATTTCCTTTTTTCGGTACAATAACAAAACTGGTAGATTGGGGGATGCTTTTGATATAGCTTACACAGATTTTTAACAAAACATATGAAGTTTCTTGTGCTCTTTTTTTGGTTGGGGACCATATAACAGTATAATTGGATGGACTCAATGTGCAGACTTTTTAAAAAGTAGACAATAATTGTTACATACAAGGTTGGAAGGAGGTACACAGAGTGACATGGCCACAAAATCTGTGCTTGACTCCATGCACATTAACATTTTCATCATGATTTCTATAAAAGGCCTAATTGAGATGTTTATCAAACTTACAAATGACATAAATCTGGGAGGGAAAGTTAACACATTGGATTACAGTGTCAGAGTACAAAATGACCTTGAAGACCTCCACCCAAGATAGTGACTTATAAGATCTAAAGGAGCCAAGACCTCCTATAAATATCCTAGTAAAGCTGTAAAAATGCACCAAAAGAAATACTGATAAAGAAAACCAAATAGAAAAAGTTATACATTCCACCATCCAGTTAAGAACTATACAAAAAGACTGCCACAAACCCAAGGAACCTCTAAGAGACAGAAGTCAGAACTGACAGAAGGCTCATCATGCTAGCAGCCAGATCACATAGCAAGAGATATAGCCTAAACCCTGTACTGAGTGTTTATCTGGCTATATCTCCCAAACTCCAAACTATAGAAGAACACAGGGCCAGAGCAGCACTCAGGCAGGCTATGCCCAAACCAGAGACCAGGTAGATACGCAGTATCTTACAGGAGTACTGCTTACAGTTCAATTAACAATATTTAGAGGAGCCTGTCAGGCCCATAGCAAGAGAGTCAATTCCAGGTTAGAGGATGGTCAAGGAGAAAGCGATGAAAAATGGACCAAGGCCAAAATAAAAGTCCAGCTACCAGGAGATGAAGACAAAACTCAACCAAAGGGAGGGGCCTACTCAGCCATTGCTACCAGGACTACTGGCCACATGATCAAAAAGTACTGGGGGGAGAGGCGCGTGGGACAGAGCCAAGATGGCCACATGAAAACAGCATCTTACTGGAGCTCTCTCACAAGTTCTGTCAGATTCCTGTAAAAAAATGAATCTGAGCAGATGTGAGAGAGTTAGAAGCCACTAGCAGTCTGAGTGGGGCAAATATCCAAGCCAGGAGAATCTGAAAGGCCGATGGGACTAATCTGTAGGCTGGGAGAGCTCTCAGCATGAGAAGCTGCTCCAGACAGCACCAAAGTGGAAGCAGAGGCAGAAACCAACCTGAGAGACAGGCTGGGAGAAAGCTGGGCACCCAAAAAACAGGTGGAGATCCCCAGGCCTCCCAACACCGGATGGCAGTACGTGGAAGCTACAAGAGGCAGCAGCGCAATGCCACCGGCCATGAAATATCAATGCC
>JAQQSZ010019144.1:0-10428 GCA_028646595.1 Phalanger gymnotis
CCACTTTGTGGGTTCTGCAGCTCTAGAATTGGTTCAGAGCCATTTTTTAATAGGTTTTTGTAGGGCCTTGCTGGGGAGCTCACGCCAGTCACTGCTTTCCAGCCGCCATCTTGGCTCCGCCCGCGGTAACCTGGTTTCTTGAAGAATGATAATATAAACTATAGAATTTGAAAGTCTTTTAAAGATTATCTAGTCGGGGTGGGGAACCTGTGGCTTTGAGGCCACATGTGGCCCTCTAGGTCCTCAAGTGTGGCCCTTTGACCCAATCCAAACTTAACAGAACAGACCCTCTTAATAAAAGGACTTGTTCTGTAAAACTTGGACTCAGTCAAAAGGCCACATCCAAAGACTATGTGGCCTCAAGGCTGAAGGTTCCCCACTCCTGATTCATTGCTCATTTTATAGATATGCAATCAATACCCACCCAGAGTGGTAAAGTAACTTGCATACAGTCACACATTTATTCAGCGCTGAGACACGAATCCAGATCTGTTGATCTGTTGACTGTACGTCTAGTGCTCCTTCTCCTATGTCAGGTTGGTCGTCTGCTGGTGTAACTCAAACTCGGAAAGATCCTTTCAGATGGGAATAGGTTGAGATCTTCACTGGTGGATGGAATACTCACAATAATGAGTTCACAGGTCCATCTAAGGCTTTAAGTATCAAAGTATCACAGAACATTGATCACAATCTCTTCTATTCAGTAACAATGCCATGTGGAGCTAGCATGTGTTCTCATTCCAGTAAATCAGGGAGATGCCTATAGATATCCAGATGCCTGTTACCATTTACAAGGTCTGTGTAATTGAGGATATGAAATTCAAATTTAAGAATCATTTATTAAGCACCTACTATGTACAGAGTACTGTGCTAAGAGAGAGTTTTAAAATATATTATTTGCCATCAATTTCTAGTATGATAGAGAGAAATAAGATGGGCATGAGGAGTCATCATTGTATAGTAGTCTGGGTACAAATCCTGATTTCGCCACTTCTTACCTGTGTGGTAGGGAGCTAGGTAGTACAGTGGATAGAGTGCTAGGCTTGGGGTCAGGAAAACCAGCATTCAGATCCATCCTTATCAGCTTCCTAGCTGGTGACCTTTAAAGTGATCTGGGATATGTGGAATTCTGGACAGGATATGTAGGAAAGGGAAATCTTTTGGCATTTTCTGACTGAATGATGAATCTCTTAATGACATATTAGACCATCTTCAGTGATAGAAGTCAGTGTGAGCCCCTTCTAGTAGCATATTAAACTCTCAGGGTCTTTACAAGGTCCTTGTTATAACTGAGGCTTTGTTATCACAGTGGATTGGGCTCAGTGCCCAATATTGAGAGGCCAGGCAGTTTCAGAGGACAAGGGTAGATGATAAAGTCTCAGCCGAAGGCAAAGGAAGCAAGTCTGGGCTTGCAGGGTCAGCACCTCCCAGAGGCTCAGCAGTATGTAGCATTATGGGTAGAGTGTAGTGTCAAAGGATTCTGGCAGTGACCTTTTGGCATCAGGGACAAAGCAGGCAGTAAGGATCTAACCTCTGCAGTTTACTGTTAGTCTGGAGTCCTTGGGAGGACTGGGTCCTAAATACACAAATGCATCAGAGAAACCAGAATAGGAATTAAGTTATGTGGTTGAGAAGGGACTTGGGCAGGGGGTAGTGGTGGTGGTGGTGGTAGAGGAGGAAACAGGTACCAAATTATGAGAATTAAATAGTAGACTGCTTTTCTTGCTTCCTCAGTCTACCCTTCAAGCTTCCTCCTGAGTTATTTTCCTCAAGCACTATTCTGATCATGCTCCTTCACTCCAAAATCTTAAGTGGCTCCTCATCTCCAGCCACATCAAGTAGCATTTCCTGAGACTGGCATCCGAGGCTCTCTACAACCTGGTTTCAGCCTACCTTTTGAACTTTATCTCACACTACTCCTATTTTTAGATTGGACTTTCTAGCCAAACTGAACTATACCCCAACCCTTCTTGAATTGGTCCCTTGGTACATTTATCTTGGACAGGAACTGTAGATAGCAGTGAGCGAGGCCCAAAATTGAGTAGGAAAATTGGTTCAGTTGCATTTGAAGATAGAGCAACTCTTTCGATGACCTACCTTAAAACACATTAATGTATGTATATGTATGTGTGTATGCATATATGTATATAGATTCTTCCAGTGGTGTAATATGCCTCAAACCAAAGAAACCCATAATCTCAGAAAATTCAAAATCAGCAGTGAACCTAAAAGTTAATAATGGAGGCATTGTAGGTTTAGTAGGCTAAAGCAGATTGCCAACAATGACTTGCCAATAAGAAATGGCTTAAAAGGCTCCATTAAAGAAATGGATGGCTAGAAAAGGAAGTGAGCCAATCACATAGCAGGGGGAGGAAAGCTGTAATATTGCGTAGGTATCTGTGAAATACCCAAAGGATCTCAGGAAGGGTGACTGTTCATGATTTATGGGAGGACAAGCATTAGATCTGAATAGGAGAAGAGGGACTGGCTCTGTATCAGTGGAGGGAGACCCTACGTTAGTGAAATTGTGAATCCATAGGAATTTCAGTATCTTCTAAAATGTGATTTGCTTCACTTCTCCAGGGGGCAGCCAGTGAATTTGGGTTGGGGGGAGAGGGTAGAGAAAGGAGTGGGATAAAGGAGGGATAAGGAGATAGAGAAAAGGAGGAAGGAATAAGAGGAGAGGATTTTTCTTCTCCACATGCATATATCAAAACATTCCCAAATGCAGAGGAAAGAAGAGAGCTCAGCATGACTTCCACAGTGAAAAATCAATAGGCTAAATTAAAATATATATGTTTTCTTTCTGTGACTTTCTTACTAAGTTGGAAAGCAGCTCTGCCACATTAATGTCGCAGCTTTGTGGTGTTCAACATTTTTAGTTAGTGGGTATTTTTTATTAGTCTCTAGTTTTGAAGAACTGTACTTTTTTTAGACAGTGTATGAGGAATCTATCATCTGCAAATAATTAGACACTGGAAATTGCATTGTATTGCTAATGAGCAGATGTGTATGCTTATAGGGGAAGAACAGCTGCACACACATAAAATGCTAAAACAACCCCAAACCAGCATTATGTATTCTGAGAGAAGTTGCATCTTCATTTAAGAATCTCAGAACCAGAAAATTAGGGGGGGGTGGAGAAAATTTGGCCATTTCTGATATTCTGCACTATTATTGTACTTTTTCAAGGGATATCTAACATACTTTATTTAGCACCTTTTTTTAGTATTCCTAGTGGTAACAAGAGTTTGATGTGTCCATATTACTGCAAAATATGACAAAAACAACAAAGAGGCTATTTAAATTTATGAATAACGACATTGAAATATTTTCATTAATAGAAAATCAGACCCAATACACTTCATCAGTTCCATAGTGCTTATTATTTCCACAAATAGTGAGGAAGAAAGTCTGATGATCTCGTGAGAAAGCCGAAGACTGGGAGGAACTTCAGACTCTTTAGAAAATAATACGGTACAGAACAATGCGAATAAAATGAAACGAGGTGAAGAGGATGACTAGAATTCATCTAAAAGCTGGATAAAAGTTGTGGTTAGATTGTGATGAAATAGTAATGACAAGATTTAGAAATTCTTAAGGATTATGCATTGATTGCTGAAGGAGCCAGCGGTGACAGTGATGATAATGCCTCATGTTTACATAATGCTTTCAGGTTTGCAAAACACTTTTCACCAAGCACTTATGTGAAACAGGTAGTACAGTTATTACTGTTTCAATTTTATGGATGAGGAAGATGAGGCTCCAATAGTCAAAGGAACTTGCTTTTAATCTTACACCTAGTTAACCATCTGAGGCAGAATCCAAATCTGGGCCTCCCGACGTCAAGGGCTGCCTCTGCTGCCACTTAGATAATATGAATCTTCTTGGTATGAACTCTGCTTTCCTCTGTACCTACTCATGCAGCACGGATCCTTATTAATATATTTTAAATGTCATTTAAATATCTCAAATTGTATTAGATGATACTCCGCTATAGGGGAAAACCTTAGTCTTGACCCTGCCATTTCCTTCATGTATGTCCTTGGACAAATCACGTAGTTCCTCAGTTTCCTCATCTGTTAAGTGGAGATTGCAGCTCTTCTGCCACATACCTCACTGGGTGGTTGCAAGGATCAAATAGTATTGTCTGTAGACACACTTTGCAATGAAGTGCCATGTAAATGTGAGTCATGGTCATGATGACGGTTATTTTGATGTGGTCATATATTCAGTTGTTACTTGGTGTTTCGTAATAATGATAAAAATACATTGGTTAGGTGGGGGAGGGGAGCAGGGCATTGAAGGGACTCTGATGATTGTAGCTCTTTTCTTTTTCTCATTTCTGTTAAGTCATCTCATCTATTGTGTTTTACTTCTCAGGCAGATTAGAACTGGTGGTGCAGTGGATAGAGCATGGGGCTTAGAGTCAGGAAGACTCATCTTCCTGAGTTCAAATGTGGCCTCAGACGCTTATTAGCTGTGTGACCCTGGGCAAGTCATTTAACCCTGTTTGCCTCCATTGCCTCATCTGTAAAGTGAGCTGGAGAAGGAAATGGCAAACCAGTCCAGTATCTTTGCCAAGAAAACCCCAAACCGGGTCACAAAGAGTCAGACATGACTGAAACGACTGAGCCACAACAGATTAGAAATGGAAACCGAAGTCTTAACATTTAAGCAAGAATGTCACATACTTTGGGGTTCCTTGGTCTGTCAGCAATCATAAAATCTTTGGATTTATATCTCGAATGGACCTTAGAAGTGTCATATTCCCACATGGGCTTTGGGGTCTCATTAGGAAATTTAGTTTCTAATCAGATGTGCTTCTCTCTGCTGTCCCACATACTGGAAAGTCTAGGTTTGCTCCCATCCAACCCCTGTTAACATATGCTTATAACAGTTTACAGATGAAGAAACTGAACCCTAGAGAGGGGTAGTGACTTGGTGAAAGTCACAGCCAGTAAGTTGCAAAACTCCTTAGGATTTGAACCCAGGTCTTTGGACTACAAATACACTGATCTTGATATGCCCTTGAATGTTTCAGAAAAAGAAGAAAGGGTTGAAACAGTAGTAAACAACATTTTTCTGTGGGGAAATAAGGACTGTACACAGAGTTTATGTTTTGAATTTAAAATGAAGTGTTATCAAATTAAAATAGACAGAATTAATTTTATAACTAGGTAGAGTTAGATTGCTCCATATTAATAAGCCTTGTCTAAAACACGTAAGCTGTGTTTTATGTGTAATGAGCTGTGTGAGGGCAAGGCTACACTTCCCAGTGGGCTCGGTGCCAGTCAGAAACCCATCTGATTAGGATATACTTTTCTCATGAGGCTCATGGCCCAAGAGAAGGATCTGCGTGCAAGTAGGGGTACATGAAGGAATACAGCAGCAGACAATGCTGAAGAGAGGAGAGGAGAGGAAAGGAAAGAGAGGACAGAAGAGGATAGAAAGCTAGACACAAAAAGACACAGAGACACAGAGACAAAGATGGAGATAATAGACACTTCCTGCTACAAATGAGAAAGGAGCGACTTGCATATTCTCCAGGTAGAGATCGATGTATACTATGAGGATTAGGGACTCATCCCTGAATGAATAATGTTGGAAAATGATGTCCTTGAAGAGACACATTCTAGTATGAGGAAAACATAGCAAATATCTCTGAGGATGCTGGCCCAAAGGTTGGAAGAACATATTCATTGCAGCATTTGGGTATCTGATTAGAAAGTCCTCCAGTTTCTGCCATTTCAATCACAATAGAAGTTTCTCTCTCTCTCTCTCTCTCTTTCTCTCTCTCCCTCTCCCTCCCTTCCCCCCCTCTCCCTCTCTCTCACTCCTTTCCTCCCTCCCTCCCTCTCTCTTTTCCTCTTTCTCTCTCACCCCCCCAAGATAAATGTCTGCTATCATCCTTTTTTCACCAGATGCTCTCTTAATCTTCCCTCCACTCCCTTTCCATTTCCTCTATATCCTTGTGGTGAGGAAAATCATGTAAAAAGGCACAGTCTCACAGGATTCAAAGTCTCAGCTCATCTGCATTTGAAGCCTTTTTCATGCCTAGGGATTCATGGGAAATGTAGTTCTTAATCAGATGGGCTTCTGCCTACTGCTCAGCACACTGGAAAGTATTAGCGTGTTCTCATCTAAAGCTTGTTACATAAGATTAAATAGATGGTTAGATAAACATTTTCTTATGACATGTTATATTCACATATGCCATATATATTTGCCAAAATGCAGCATTTTAGTAGCTTACATCATGTAAGGCTCTACAACTGTAAAGATCTTTCACATACATTACCTTATTTGATCCTCACAACAACCCTGTGAGGTAAGTAGGACATGTAGCGTGTTATTAAAAATATAGGCTACATTTCCCCGCTAAATATACTTAGCTTGTCCAAAATCTAAAGCACAGCCTAAAATTACAATACAATTAGCTTTTGTCTACCATTACCCCATTTTCTCTGGGTATAAATCTCAAATTCGTAGTTGGTCACACAAGGTTGTTTTGTTCCCCTCGTCCTCCTTCTCTCATCAAATTAAGGTTTTTAAATTTATGGACAGTGTTGCGGCATATGAATGGTGATGGAATACTTCTGTGCCAAAAGAAAAGCTGAGCTCAATAATCTTAGAAAAACACGGATAGCCTTGCACAAAATAATGGAGTGAAATGAGCAGCACCGAGAGAACATTGTATACAGTACCAATATTATTTTAAGAACAACTTTGAGTGACTAAGCCATTTTGACTGTTATAAATATCCAAATTAACTACAAAGGACTTAGCATAGGAAGGAAGATGATATCTGCATCCAGAGAAAGAAATGAGTATGCATAGAATGGTTTTACATGTATTTGTGTCTAATGGTAGCCATCACTAGGGCAGGGAGGAGGGAAGGTCAGAAAAAAAGGAAAAAAAATTGTTTCCATTTTACAGATGAGGAAGATGAGACTCCAGTAGGTTAAGGAAATGCCTTGTTACACATCTGAGGCAGAATCCAAACCCGGGCCTTCTGACTTCAAGGTCTGCCTATGCTGCCTCTTAGATAATATGAATCTTCCCGGTACGATCTCTGCCTTGCTATGTACCTACTCATACAGCACAGATCCTTATTAATATATTTTGAAATGTCATTTAAATATCTCAGATTGTATAAGATGACACTCTTGTAGGGGAAAACCTTAGTCTTAACCCTTCATGTATGTTCTTGGACAAATCACTTCGTTCCTTAGCGTCCTCATCTGTTAAATGGAGATCGCGGTTCTTCTGCCACATACCTCACTAGGTGGAAGAAATTCGTGACTGAACTGCAACAGAAAATAATGATTGCTTACCTTGACATAACACTTTACAGTTTACAAAACACTTCATAACAATTTTGTGAAATAAGTAGTACAAGTAACTGGATCCTCATCTTTAAAAAGAGGAATCTGAGGCATAGCAAGGTGAAGTGACTTTTCCACAGGCACGCAGATAGTAAACGGCAAAGCTAGAACCCAAGCCCAGGTCTTAGGACTCTAAATATAGTGCTAATTCTCCTATATCACAACGCTTCTTTTTGCAGGAATGGAGAAAGGTATGATTTTAGGAGCTCAGTGAATTGCTGACTTTGAGGTTGACGAGATGTGAAGATCTCTCATTGGCGAGGGTTTGGTGATAAACAGATTTGGCAAGGGGCAGAAGCTGTCACTGTCCATAATCTTTTTAAAAGTAATTTTACTTTTTTATTCTGAACTTAAGAAATAAAACAAGCCTTTCCATAACATAGTAGAATAGAAAAAAAAAGGTGATTGTACATGAAAATGCAAATCTATTATGTACTACTTGCTATTGCTTTTAAATATATAATAAAGTTATCATAAACTAGGTTTCTTTCCTAATCTCATTGCTACTTAATTACTGGCCTGCCTTGAAGTAAACTGTCTTCTATTCTTACCCATCCTTCTTGTTTTCTCATCGTCTTCCTCCTCAACTATATCCCTCCCTTGTTCCATTCCATCTCAGCTTCCCCTTCCAGAGTGTTCTATATGGAGTTCCCCTTCCATAATGAACCTTTCCCTTTCCTTCAAATTATGTTAATCTCATACTCCTTTCATCTACTCAGCTTCTCCCAGATGACACTGAATCCCCAGACATCCTCTCCAGTATTGGTTGTCCCTCCTCACACTGGTCCTAGGAAGAGTCAGGATACTCCTTGCTCCTTATTTCAACCTCCAGATTCCACCTTTGCTACCATAAGTTAGCAACCTCTTCTTTGAAGTTTGGTCTATTAAAAGCCTTTATCCTAATAAGATTATGGAGACCATTGTCAGCATATCTCAATTGTTCCCCATTGTCCTGGTCATAGTTCCATGTCTGAAACAGTGGATCACTCAGAGCCCTACTGTTCAAATAAACAATCTCTTCCATTAAAATGCCCAACCACTCCCACAAAGGCTGTCACTGAGGCAGTAAAAACTATTCTAGGAAAATAAAGGTATGTAGAAGCCACTGTCAAGGAAGTCCTTCTGCAAAGGGCCCATTTCTGGGTCCCTAATAAATCTACATTGGGAGCAAGGTAAATGCCAGCTGCCACAAGCATGCTCCATATCATCTTATCTCAGAACAATGATTGTTATTATGGGAGTGTGGGCCTTAACCCAAGCCTCTCCAACTCTCCTGGTCTCTTGGCCCACAACACCCCTCTTTTCACAAGGAATCTAGCACCTGACTCACAGTCTTCCTGTCCTTCCTAAGAGGTTCAGCATTTATATTGATGCTCTCTCAAACGCTTTCATCTCCAAGTTCCTCAATTATATCAATTTACATGACTGACTCCTCTACCTCGTGTCAGCCACAAAGCAATGTCCACCCTCCTGAGCTTATCATTACCCATAAATGTTCTACCTTCGTGACAGAAAACAATGGTGTTCCTCTATCTCGCTATAACTGTCTATCATTCCATTTCTCCCTATGCCTGGCCTTCCTAAACCTATTCTTTATCCTCATTGGGATCTCTAATCTCTCCTCCCCTCAGTACTTTCTTTGGTGTTATAAAGCTTTAGAGGTTCCCTGGTAATATCATTGTATCCTTCTCTGCTTGGTGTCATGTTATCCCTGATGGACATTTCTGTTGGTCCGAGGGCTGTCAAACTGCTCTTTGCTACCACTTGGTAGTCCTAACCTTTTGAGGGTCATCCATGACTCTTTGCTGCCACTCGCCACTCACTTAGAAAGCCTCTCCTTAACTATAGCAGTCTAAAGCTTTTAATGCATGGCTGTGGCTACAAACCAGTGCACTAAGGGAGGCAGTAGCTAACAAAAGCTAGCAGAGTGCTTCAGACTAATAAGTCTATTCTTTGGATTGCTTTTGTCTTGTCTTAATTTGAGGCCCATAGTCCTATTTAATATAAGATCAGCAATTGTCTTGTAATTCCTGTTATATCCTTAATTGAGAACCTATATTCTCAAAACTTATTCCAAGGACTCAGATCAAATCTCCCTAAGAATTGTGCAAAAACTGGGATGCTGAGCTCTTGGTAACATGTCTCTGAGTCTTTTATTCTTCAGGCTAGGGAGCTCCAGTGCCTTAATCTGATGTTCATATATATATATATGTACTAGAGGAACTTCACCATTCTGGTTGCTTTCCTTTTATTGCCCGGTTAATACACTTTCTTCTTAAACCATGGAAGCTTTCCTCATTCTCCTTCTTACCTACTTACCTCACCCTGGGTTGTCAGTGTTCTCTTTCTCCTCACCTTTTCTTATAATGCTTCAACTGGATTTCTTTTTTAGCTTTTATCACTTTCTGCCTCCTAATATACTTATTTGTATGCAATTTGTGTATTGCTGCTCCCCCTCAACTCTTAACTGTTAAATTTTAAGTTTCTTGAGGGCAAGGGTTGTAGCGTTTTTCATCTTAATATCCCTACTGACTAGTACTGTGCTTTGTCCTTAGTAGGTGTTTAATAAAGGTCTGATAAATTGATCCATTTTGAGCTGAATTAACCAAACATGTGTGAAGGCTAAAATATGTCACTGCTCTGTTTTCAGCAATACATTAACATGAAAAGCAGTTTCTGCTTGTAATTATATCACTAATTATTCAGTGAACTACTTGAAGGAAAGTTCATTCATCCTACTTCAGTAAATATTGACTTGTAGAGGAAGGAAATGACCAACCAACACCTTAACTTTCATACAGTTATAGTTTAAGGAAATAGGAAACTCAACTTGAAGCTCTATATTTCTTGAAGAAAAAAAATGTTAGCAATTAAGAATTACCTCCTTCTCTTTTTTATTTTACTTTTGAACATCTATTTTTTAAAACCTTGAGTTCCAAATTCTCTCCCCTCTTCCCTTCCCATCCACCCTCCCTAAGAAGTCAAGCAATTCAACATGGGCCACATGCCTATCATTATGTATAACCCTTCCACAATACTC
>JAQQSZ010019145.1:0-10428 GCA_028646595.1 Phalanger gymnotis
GCTGCTAGATCTTGTGTTATCCTGATTGTGTTTCCACAGTACTCAAATTGTTTCTTTCTGGCTGCTTGCAGTATTTTCTCCTTGATCTGGGAGCTCTGGAATTTGATGACAATATTACTAGGAGTTTTCTTTTTGGGATCTTTTTTCAGGAGGCAATCAGTGGATTCTTTCAATTTCTATTTTACCCTCCGGCTCTAGAATATCAGGGCAGTTCTCCTTGATAATTTCTTGAAAGATGATGTCTAGGCTCTTTTTTGATCATGGCTTTCAGGTAGTCCAATAATTTTTAAATTCTCTCTCCTGGATCTATTTTCCAGGTCAGTAGTTTTTCCAATGAGATATTTCACATTGTCTTCCATTTTTTTCATTCCTTTGGTTCTGTTTTATAATATCTAATGATTTCTCATAGAGTCACTAGCTTCCACTTGCCTCAATCTAATTTTTAATGTGATATTTTCTTCAGTGGTCTTTTGGACCTCCTTTTCTATTTGGCTAATTCTGCCTTTCAAGGCATTCTTCTCTTCGTTGGTTTTTTTGGAGCTCTTTTGCCATTTGGGTTAGTCTATTCTTTAAGGTGTTATTTTCTTCAGTATTTTTGGGTCTCCTATAGCAAGTCATTGACTTGTTTTTCATGATTTTCTTGCATCACTCTCATTTCTCATCCCAATTTTTCCACTTTAGGAAATCCTGTTGTTGTTTGTCCTTCATTCTAGAAAAGGACCATGACATTATGAAGGAGATCCATCCTACTGGCTATTCTCTGCACTTACTACTATCTCTTCTACCTCTCTGCACTTGTCTGGTGCCTGGTGCCTGAAAAGCTATTCCCTACTGGTAGTGGAGTGGACATCATGCTGGGTTTGGAGTCTGGAAAACCTAAGTTAAAAACTCAGATTACTAGTTCTGTGTTATGGAGTAATTCGCTTAACTTTTCTTGACCTAAGTTCCTTGTCTTTAAAATGAGAGGGTTGGACTAAAATTCAGAGGTGGCGAATCTGTGGCCTCAATGTCACATGTGACCATCTAGGTCCTCAAGTGTGTCCCTTTGACTGAATCCAAACTTTACAGAACAAATCCCTTTAAGGACTAGATTGTCTTTAAAGCTCTAAAATCTATATTTTCCCAAAATATTTATCATCCTTTAAAGTTTCGATCAGGTACCTTTGTTATTTGTTTTTATTTTTGAAGACGACCAATGATATCAAGGGGCAATGTCTTGACTTGTCTGTGAATAGGATTTAAGTGAGGCAGAGTTACATAAAGTCATCAGCCTTACTCTTCTGGAGTCATCGGAGTCCAGTGGCAAAGCAAAATTCAGGACAACCGGTGATGGCCCAGGACGCAGTGGATGACCTTGATGTCTTCTATGTCTGACCAGTCTCTAAGTTCTCTGCAGAGCCTACTTCAGCTGCCTTCATGACTGTTGGAACAAATTGTTCTCATCTGACCATTCCACCCAGGGAAGCCTTCACAGGCTTGGGCTACACATTCCCCTAACTCACTGATGGGTTTGAGGCTTGTGGGTTACCCTCAACTGGTTTAGCCAGTCTGCTAAGATAGTTTACCAGGGTGTGGCTGCTGTGCAAGCTGCAGCTTCTTGGAGCCACAGGTGAGGTATCACCTCTTTCCTGAGAACTGTTGAATCTACCAGATTTACCTCATCAAATTACCTTGTATCAAAATACTTATTTCTATTCAAATTGGAATCCATTTTGAAGGCAGGTGCAAATTCATTTTTGGTTTTTTATCTCCAGTAGCTGGTTTAATGGCTAACATTTAGTAAGTATTTAATAAATATTTACTGTTCAAGTGAGAATCTATGTTCTAACTAGAAACAACATTTAATATTATTCTCTATTAAAAAGGAGAATCTTCCTTAGAGAGTATGTCTATTAAATCTCTGCTGGAGTATTACCAAAAGACTGAGTACAATGAAGTCAGATCTGGCAACTGAGGCATTGGAAAACTAATTTTCTTATGGTGTCATCCCTTCCCCACTCTCCCTTTCTCACCCCTGCCATGGTGGAAAATTTAGCTTTCCCTCTGAAGCATCATCACTGGGACAGAAAATCCTAGATCCTGAGTTAATGTGGGACAAGGCACCAGAGTTTTGTTAGCTCTAGGGAATGTGTCCTGATTGTGTATGATTTCCGAAAAAGAAAGACCAAAGGCAACTATAACCCAAGTGTCTGATGTCCCATTCATTAAGCCACTATGTATCTCTCAAATAAAGGATCTTCTCTCTTAGGTCTCAAAGCAAATAAAGGCCAAGTGTGACCAGTATACATTTAGAGAAGAATTAATTCTGTAACAGTATAAAATTAATAACTACTGACCAACACTATCTCCTTCTCTGTGTATGGCATTCAAATAAGATGCAGCCATCTGTATTCACTAAAAGTCTGATCGAATGTGTTTCTCAAAAAATTAAAAAAAATTAACATTCCCTAATGATAAGTACAAATAACCTTAAATAGTAATTTTTCCATCCTAAAGCATCATCTCTTCAGAAATCTTTCCTTACAAGTTACCCAAAGAATGCCTAGCAGCAATATTAGCCAGCTTGATCACACACACACATACACACACACACATACTTGTTAATTATAACTGCATTTGTTGTTTTGTTTTGTTTTTTTGCTGTAGCTGAGATTACAAATTAAATCAGTTTCATTTAGATTGCTAAGAAAGGAGTCTTGCAGAATTGCCTTAAAATTTCAGAAAGTATTTGCTATTTTTTCATCAGCTACCAAAATAATTCAGGAACCCACAAGTCCTACTGATCGAATGATGCTGCCATTTGCTGGGTTGAAGATACAGGAGGAGAAAAGGCGCATTATTTGTAAATCTTTCTTTTTGACAATTGCTTTTCTGCTTTCCTCTATTCTCATCTTCCTCAAATACCAGAAAATTATAGAATTTTAGAGCTGGAAAAGACCCAGCATGGTTCAGTGGAAAGACAACTGTATTGGGACTCAGAGGATCTGGGTTCAAATCCTAGTTTACTAGCTGTGTGACTTTGGGCAAGTCACTTAACCCCTCCAGGCCTCAATTTCATTATCTACAAAAGAAAGGGGTCAGGTTAGATGACGTCAAAGGTCCCTTCCATCTCCAAGTCTGTAATCCTAGGATCTAGTACTATAAAATCCATTTTATAGGTAAGGGATATGAGGCCCAGAAAAGTTAAATGCTTTGTCCACAGTTACACAGCTGTCTCTTAACCCTGTGCTCTTTCCAATCCACCAAGTTGTTTCAACAATCTGGCTAGCAGCTGCTGTGGGGGTGTGAAACCAACAACAACCAGCACGCAGAATGCTGCAAGCCCGGGTTCTTTTGATCTGCTTTACTAAGGAAAGCAACGTTAAGGGGTTAACAATCTTACTTTAATTCAGCATACGAATATCATTCACTTAGTTCAGGGGATAAAGCCAGCACCCTGAACTTCAGAGCAAATACAAACAAATTAGAAAGATCAACAGACAGACCTTGTCTGATTCAAATCTCGATTCATAGTTACCACAGTTTAACCAAGTCCGAACATCTGAGTTTACAAGTTGGAGGGCTCTTAACTACAGCTGCCCAGAGTCTCCACATCAGCACACCACCAAGAGTGAGAGCCCTAAGCAAATAGCTCTGTCTTCCCTTTTTATGCACTCTTTAGCCATCATCAAATGTCATTAGAATGACCAGAACTTAAGCTCTTACTGCTGGCTCTGATGTTAGCAACTCCCCTTAGGACCCTGGGGGCTTCATGCCCCCATGGGCTTAGCACCTAATAGATATGAGTTTCGCCTGGGATTTAGCACCTAGTAAGACTCAATCAAAGGCACTAATTAATCGTTTTAAAACAGTAAGAAAGTCTCACCTTCATTGATATTACACAAATCATCTCTATTGTACTGCTCTCTTGTCTCATCCAGAAATGGAAACTGTGAAGGGAATTATGATTTTCATATTAATCAATATGATACATGTGATAAATATACTAATAATCTAGATTTTCCAGAATTACCTCTTCTGGCTTGTGAGTCAGAAGCTTACAATGCAGCTCGAAAAGATCAATCAAACTCTTGATGACTCTCTCACAATGCCTGCATTCTTGTGGCTGTGTACCCTAAGCGAAGCATATTAAAGATCATACAGCCTGTTCTCATCACAGAACTCTGGATCTGTGACCCACCAAGTAACGACCCCAAAGGACCTGAAACGACACTGTTCACACAGGATTCCGGAATACCTGTATGGTTGACTCGTGGGCTTGTGAGAAACCACTCAGGCCCTGGAAATGATTGTTTGTAATGCGCTTTCCCCCCTCCCTTCCCACCTGTGATTTATGTATATAATCTCTGCCTTCCCACTTGTGATTTATGTATATAATCTCTGCCTTCACTACAAGGTGGAATTCTGATCAGGAGAATTCTCAATTTGCAAATCTGTTCCTCATAATGAAACTAATTAATGAAACCTCTACTTGATTACTGGCACGTTCTCTCTGTTTCATCATTCACAAGTTAGAGACTGGCTTAGTAAATTTCTGTTAACAAAACCAATATTCTTCACATACATGCTGAGAGGTAGATGCTATTATTAGCCCCATTTTACAGATAAGAAAACTGAGGCAGAGCATCTGAGTAATTTGACCAGGGTCACACTGCTATTAAATATTTGAGACTGGATTTGAATGAAGGTCTTCCTGACTTAAGACCTAAGGCTCTTTCTACTGTGCCACCTAGCTGCCAACATGAAACACTAGTCAGGTGTCTACTCACCTCATATTTTTTCACTGGAAAGACACAAAGACACTGATTAAAAATCCAGTTTACTCCCAAATACTACCTTGATTTGTTGCCACTACAAAATGAGCAGTAGATACCAGTCAAAATGATGGAAGCAAAATGAAAATCTGGTCTGCATGCTCAGCGGGGTTGGTGTTATGATGAGGCAGAATTGGTGGTGGCAGCCTGTGTGTTTTGGGACATTCTCTAGGCCTTTCTACCCAATGATATCTCTTCCCCATTATCTGTCACTCTGGCCTGAAATTCCACCAGTAGAGACACATTCCTTTTGATTCGCATAGGGCCTCAAGTTTTCTAGGGTCTTCTAAAAATGCAAGTATCGTGGGAAAGGATGACCTCTCTTAAGTCAGGATTTCTTAACCTGCCTCCATGTACCCCAACCAAGGAGTATGTGTGAAGATTTCAGGTGGTCCACAAAATAGGATGGGGAAAAAAATTACATCTTTATTTTCACTAGCTTCCAACTGAAATTTAACATTTCCTTCAACTATTTAAAAACTATTTCTTTGAGATTGGGGTCCAAAGACTTCATGAGACTACCAAAAGGGGTCCATGACGCAAAAAAGTAAAGAACCCCTGCCTTAAATTATTATCAGTCAACATCTTAAACTAAGTAACAGCTAAGAGGAGCAGGACATTCTGAAAACATAAAGTGAGCAGGTGCTAACACAGCAGAGGCTGAATTAGCCTATGGGGCCATCTCATGAAAGGCACCTGGGAGGTTTGGCACTGCCTTCACCCTGCAATGTAGGCAGTCATATACTAGAGCCAGGTCCAACAAATTTTCAGTGTGAACCTTTAGACTTTGGGGGGATACTAGGAACATAGTGAGGTGCTACTTGGGTACTTTGGGGATGAGAAACTTCTTGGCCATCAGTCAAAGGACTTGTGATATGACAACATGATACAGAACACACTGAGTAGTCTCTTGATGTTCCCATACCTTTCAATAGAGGGGCATTGCTGGAGTTCAGGGGAGAGGATGCAATATCAGTTCAAAGTACAGAAATATCTCAGAGATAGTGCAGGTTTGGTTCTAGACTACTATAATAAAGCCAATATCACAATAAAGACAGTCACATGAACATTTTGGTTTCTCAGCTCATTTAAAAGTTATGTTTACCCTATAGTGTGGTCTATTAAGTGTGCAATAGTATTATGTCTTAAAAAATGTACATACCCTCATTAAAATACTTTATTGCTAAAAATGCCAACCATCATCTAAGCCTTCAATAAGACATAATCTTTTTTGCTGGTAGGGGGTCTCGGCTCAATGTTGAGGGCTGTTGACCAATCACGGTGGCAGGAAAGGGAACCTACCACCTTTTCGTTAGAGGTCAACCTTCCCAGGACTGAGCATGTTTAGACTATGTCCATGGGTCCAGAGCCTCTAGAGAGACCACTTAAGGAGAAGGAGAGAATACAGTACCTTAGCCCCTGTTTCTAGAGGCATTTCCTCAATGTTAGACTAAGAACAAAAAACAAATTTTATCTGCTGGCCAACTTTGACTGGAGCTGACCCTGGTGCTCAGCAATTACACATTTCTCCTCTTGCCAAGAAACATAATATTAATTTCCACCATTTTGTCCTGAAAAGGGACTTCCTATTGTCATGACACACTTTCATGGGGAATCAGGGGAGGGCCTGTATACTCTTTAGGGGACTTTTCACCTCTCTGGCCCACCAGAAAACCTGGAAATCTCACTATATGACATCACCCAGTGCATTGTCATCAACTAGGCACTGTTAATTACCTGTTTGATTATGTCCCCATGACTTCACCTCCCTGAAACTCATTTTCTTCATCTGTAAAATGGTAAGGTTTAATCTTTTTGTGTCTTGGGCCCCTTTGGCTATCTGCTGAAGACTATGGACTAGATCCCTTCTCAGAAGAATGATTTTAGATGCATAAAATATAATTTATAGGATCACAAAGGAAACCAATTATACTGAAATTAGTTGTCAAAATTACAAAAAGAAAATCAAGTTTGTGGACTCTGGATTCAGAACCCCTGAAGTGGTAAGTTATAAAAAGATGCTTCCTCATGATCCTTTATAGAATTGGGCCAGGTTTATTTATGTGGAACATAGAATGTCAGATTTTTTTTTGATGTACTGAATGGTTTTGCTGAACTTTTTTCTATTGTTACTTTTTTTCCTTTTTTAAAACTTTGTTATAAAAGATGACTCTCTGGGATAGGGGAAAGGGAGATATATAGGGAAAATTTTAGGTGATATAAGAACAAAAAAGTCAATAAAATCTATTTCAAAAAATAACTGAGGAGTAAAAAACATACATCTCAAAGGAAGTCTTGGTCATCAACACCGTAATGGGAATAGAGGTCCCAAGCCCTGACATATTCCTTTTCTTGGTCTCCCAAGCACTGTGCCTCCTGCAAAATAGCACACCCCATCATTTTGAAGTTTGACAGAATGCTCAACTTTTCTCATCAAGTGTCTCTCAAATCCCCAAATCTCTCTGGCAGTTCTAAGCAATTCAAATGATCAAAAACTGGCTACCACCCTCTCCATGGTACGGAAGACAGGGAGGAGAAGCCAAGCCCTCCCAAGCATTATGAAATGCTGGCAGAGTGGAGGGTTGGGAAGACATAAACTTTCCCTACTGCACTGAGAAGGAAGCTAGCCACTGATGCAAGAATGAATTTTGCATAAAGCCTCCTCATACATGTCAAGAAAGGGTAGTTCTCATGGTGCAAGGTAATTTCTAGAAAATTGTCAAAAAGAAAGATGAACTAGCCAACATTCCTTTAAAGGGAGGACCCTATTACAGACCTTCAAGTTAGCTACAGGATGGTAGTCTAAAGACCTAGACTCTCACCATTTGACAGTTAAGTGATAAAAAATTGTCATAGAAGGGAATCAGCACTGCAATTCTATAAAGTTCTCTAACCTGTAGCCTAAGGGTTTGGGTTTCAGAATTGGCCTTAGAGAAAAAAAATTGGCCTTAAGACATGTTAAAATGGAGAATAATTTATCTCCAGCCCTCCCTCAAGATTTTTGTATCTCCTTGCTCTTTAGATATACAGGGCCCTCATGAAGTTCCCAGTTACCCAGGATTTATTCCTGTCCTTTCTCTGTCCATTCTGGCAAAGAGTTTCACTAAGGCCTGGGCTCCCAGGCTTTTTCCAAGCCAGCTCAGCCTTATGAGAGGCACCATGTAGCTATGTGGTATGATTTGAAGGCCTCCTCTTTCTTAAAATGATTTAGGATAACCATTCCCCCAAATCATTCACCAGGAAAATGTAGGCTCCTTAAGGGCAGAGATTTGTTTTGGTATCCCCAAGGGCTAGCACAATGATTAGCCTAATAAATCACTGACTTGAATTACTAGACTGAAATCCAGAGAATCAAAGTAGGGTTCTGGTCCAATTCCAGTACAGAGTAAGATACGTCTGAAGCCAGGTGATTTCTTGTGGGTGTAGCAGTGCACCTTACTAATTCACAATGTCCTAAATAACATTAAAACTTTTTTTCCAGATCTTCGTATGATACATAATACGGTGAATCATTAGAACCTAAGCCAAGCTTTCCCATGCAGGTCTGCCATAGCTGACAACTAACTGACATTCAGCTCCTGGGAGAAAGTTACTTGTTACTGACAGGTTGGGTGATTATCTTAGGGATGTGGTCAGATGTGATTGCCCCCATTAGACCTAGAGCAGTATTTTCCAAAGTAATTTGGCCCTGGAACTCTTCTGAGGATTAAAATATATTGATAGAACCTACAAATGAAAGTCTAGAAGCCTGAGAATATTGCATACCTTGGGGATAAAAAGGCCTACAGATATTTTGGAGTAAAGTAGAAAAAATTAAACCCACTCTCATACCCATCCATATGTGAATGTCACAAATACTAAGTATTTTTGTGTATACATAGTTTTCAATTTTATGTTTAGAGGAAGAAATAGTACTAGTATTAACATTTTCTTGTGGCATGGAACACCAGAATATAGTTTGGGAAAGTTCTAGAAGAATGTACTGTTTAGGACGGAAAATGCCCTTCTAGGAGGAAAGTGCAGTTTTGTGCAATTACCTGTGCAATTTAGCATGTGTAAGCAATGTGGATAGTTTAGGTAGCTCCTTTCCACTCTACAAATATCTCTTTCCAACCTCTACCCCAACCAACAAATAAAATAAGAAAACCAAGGTGGGGAGGTGGAACCTTGAGTATCTGTCCCCTCATTCATAGGGTTTGAGACTAAACTATTTGAATAAGTGCCTTAATACTCTGCTCCTTTGATTAATTCATTAAACAGGTGTACTGAGTGACAACCATGTGCCCAACACGATAATAGATATTATTGAATGGAGCAATATATATGAGGCACAAGCTCTTTCCTCTTAGAATTTAGAGTCTATGGGAAGATAAGGCATCTACACACCAAATGGTTTAGGAACATCTCAAGGAAGCATATGACTAAGAGTTCAATAAGTGACACTGGCCACAAGTATTCTGTGAGTTCAGAGTAGAGAGAGAGAGAGAGAAAGAGAGAGAGAGAGATCCTGATGGCTGGGTTAATCTAGGAAGACCTCATAGAAGAGGAGGAAATTAAGCTAAATTTCAAAGAGTAGATAGTAGAGGGGAAAAGGAAGGTTAATCCGCTTAAGGGAAACAGCATGAATAATGCCTTTGAACAAGGAGCCAGCATGGCTGAAGAAACAGAGACAAACACAGAACTATCAGAGAGTTGAGATAAAAACCAGAAATAGTTAGTGTCATGGAATCCAAATGTTAAGGAGGGAATGGTTATGTGGCAGTGAGGAGAATCAAGGCAAAGATAAGATTATTGAATATAGCCAGGATCACAGGTGACTTAGCAGAAAATAATACCAGGTAGTATGAGAGAGGAGGAAAGGAGCAAAAAGGAGAGAAATCTGATTATAGAGAGTTAAAGAGACAATGGATGGTCCTGAAGGGAAGGAAGTAAATGTAAACTATTTGTTTGGAGATTTTCCAATGAAGGAGAAAAAAGAGGCATAACAGAGTTAAGTAAACTTTTTTTCTTTTTCAAGATGGGGAGATGCCGTGCATGCTTGAAAGCAGAGGGAGTAAAAATGTTATTGAAAGATTTCGAAACTCATCAATGCAATGACCAATGCTGACTCCAAAGGCATAATGGTGAAATCTACCTTCTTCCTCTTGACATAGAGGTGATAGATTATGGATGTGGAATAGGTATATATTGTTAGATATGGCCAACATGTTGGTTTGTTATATTAATTACACTTCTTCAATACAGGTGAGTATTACATGGCAGGAAATGTCTTTGGGAGCAGACATTGACACACAAAATTAATAAAATTTATCTAGGAAAAAAGAAAGCAAAAGGAGAGGGAGAAACTTAAGTGGAGAGTGAGAAATTGAAAATTCTAGAGAAGAGAGAAATGTATGAGCATAAAACCAGTGTAAGTTGTCACTACAAGATTCCCTTACCTTTGAAAGGTAACAGTAAAATTATTGATAATATCTGTGGGAAAAGCTGTTGAAACTGATGTTCAGGAGTAAGCTTCCTTAAGAGTTAAGTGGGGGAGGGGGGCGGAGCCAAGATGATGGCTGGAAAGCAGGGACTACTGTGAGCTCCCCACCAAGTCCCTCCAAAAACCTATAAA
>JAQQSZ010019146.1:0-10428 GCA_028646595.1 Phalanger gymnotis
AGCGTTCTCAAGCCCTGCCTCAATGACCAGAGACCATTGGTTCCCGAGCTGGCCCCTCCTAAGTCACCAATCCACACCCACACAGGTTTCACACCTGACAGGGCCCTGGGCCTGGGGCTTAGCACTTAACAGCTGAAAGTACTTCCACTCAAAAGAAACAAAAGCCATGCTAATGAGACAATTTTGCTTAACAACACACAGCACCCCTTGTTCTAGGATACAACAGTTAAGGAAAAACAAAATTATAATTTAAGGTGAAACTAGAGAATTCTAATGGTAATAAGGGCAGGACTTTTTTTGTTGCATTTTCTTTTGGAACGCTGAGGTAATCAAGGAAGTACCTTTGATGAGTCTTGCCTTTCAAATGAAATGGCAAGCAAAAAGGAACCTTTCACTGCTCTTTCTTTGAGGGCTTCTCAGTGTTTCAACAATCTGGCTAGAAGCTGCTGGGGGGTGTAAAACCAACAACAACCAGCTCACAGAATGCTGCAAGCCCAAGGTTCTTTTGATCTGCTTCACTAAGGAAAGCAACGTTACGGGGTTAATGATCTTACTTTAATCCAGCAAACAAATATCATTTACTTAGTTCAGGGGAAAAAGCCAGCACCCTGAACTTCAGAGCAAATACAAACAAATTGCAAATAACCACAGACAGACCTTGTCTGATTCAAATCCCAATACATAGTTACCAGAGTTGAACAAAGTCCCAACAAAGTTACCAGCTGGAGGGCTCTTAGCTATAGCTGCCCAGAATATCCTCATCAGCAAGCCTCCAAAGAGTGAGAGCCTTGACCGGATAGCTCTGTCTTCTCCTTTTATATAGTTTCAGATGTCATCAAATGTCATCTGAGCCACTGGAACTTAGGTTCCTTCTATTGGCTCTGGTGTCAGCACCTCCCTTCATTGACCCCACCTGGGGCCCCACCTTAGTTACCAATTCACACCCACATAGGCTTAGCACTTAATAGGAGCTGGGCCTGGGGCTTAGCACCTAGTAAGACTCAATCAAAGACACTGAATTGATCTAAGGAAACAAAGGCCAAACTCTTCAAGGATCCCTAATATCCTCAGCACTGAGGCAATCAAGTGCCCCAGGGTCCTAACACCAGTATATAAGATCTGGGGCTCCTGTTTGACTTTTGGGGGTATACTCATTAAAAGAGTGACAAGCTGTTGAAATAGCCCCTCCTCCCCCACTTTGATAACCCAGACAGAAGATTGGTGCTTCTCTGGTAACTATGTATTGCTTTGGATAGACTGGTTTGTGTTATTTGCTCTGTCTATGCTGTATGCTTGTAATTTCTTTTTGTATTTGCTCTGAAGTTCATGGGGCTGATCTTTTCCCCTTGAACTAAGTGAATGGTATATGTATGTTTGATTAAACTGAGATTGTTAGCCGCTTAAAGTTGCTTTCCTTAGAAAAACAGATCAAAGAACCTGTGTTACAGCCCTTCCTGTGTGCTCCTGTTGTTGGTCTTACCCAGCCTGGTAGGTGCTAGCACATCGTTGTTACAAAAATACACTCAATAGCAGTGATAGTCACTGTTGAATAAGAAGTATAAACACCCTTTAGTGGAGATTGATATTGTCCATCTGAAAGTCTGTTTAAAGGAGGCAACAAGCTAGGTGATATGTAAATTCATATTGTTTATTCCCTTAAAGCTAGCTATACATACATATATATGGAGCCAGACAAAATCTGACTGAACAAAAGAATGAGGAGGCTTAAATGCGTTTCGAGACAGCCTCAACTCAACATGTCTGTGTCACTCAAAATCTATGATCTCCATGTATGTTTAATCATGGTATAAGAAAGAAATTTCTTAATTGGATAGCTGTAAATACAGTAAGATAAGAGATTTGACAGAATGTCCATTGAAATTACGATCCAGGATATATGTACTTCCTTTATCATTAACATACCATAATATAGTATATGTCTATAAAATATTAAGATAAGAAAAAGTCCCATTATTCAAGATAATGTTTTGGGTTAAGGGTCTTCCTAAATGGCCATGAACAGAGGAAAGAATGTTGTTAAGTCAGCCCCATCTGGGCTTGTTGACCTAAGAAGAGGTATTCTCTGAGTTTACTCAGAAAACAAAGAAGTTGTTAGGTCCAAACTTTTCCTCTGGTTGATTAGTTCAGGCTCTGGCCCTTATTGAAGTTACTAAATTGATATTAAATGATTATCCATATCTAATAATATCAGTAAGAGAATTACCAATTAAGATTTATTGATCATTGACCTCATATTTCATTTTTTATGGCACAAACTAAATTCAAAAGAGACACAACCCTCCATCAGAGGGTTAATTTTTAAAACTATGAAAGTATGCATAATTTATTAGCATTTGTGATTTTTCTATCTATCCATACAAATCTAAGTCTCTCATAGCAAAGCCTTGACAAGTTTTTGCATATAAAAATCCATCAACTTATAGCTACACTAAGGATTTGTTCTTGTTCTTGAGTCATTTTCCATTTGGAATTTTCTTGGCAAAGATACTGGAGTGGCTTGTCATTTCCTTCTCCCGCTCATTTTACAGATTAAACAGAGGCAAACAGGGTTAAGTGACCTACCCAGGGTCACACAGATAACAAGTATCTGAGGCCAGATTTGAATTCAGGAAGATGAGTTTTCCTGACTTCAGTCCCAGCACTCTATCTACTGTGCTACCCAGCTGTCATTTCTATGAACTTAGGCTGGTATTCAGTCTGAGGTCATAAAGCTCATCTCTGAGCTCATGCTCAAAAGGTTGCTAACTTGGTTGAACTATCAGAAATTTAGAGATATATTCTGGATTTCCAAAGGCACTCCCAAAAGGTGTTCCCAAAGCTCTGGGAGTTTCTATTACAAGATAGGAAGCCTTCAAGTACAATAGATTGCTGGCTGTTTGAGGACCAACCAAAGTAGGTATGATAATTTCATCAACAATTGATGATTAATTCTTTTGGCCATGGAGGCCCATGAAGGGATAACAACACAAAGTGGTCCTAGGTTCTATGATGCTTCCTTTTTCTATCTTCAGTGACAATGGTGGAGTGGTAGAACTCAAAACTCATATAGAATTAAGAATTTTTTAAATATAACTTTTGGTCCTCATATTGATGGGTTGGTATGGAGGAAAACATTTAAATGTGTTACTGTGATTGTTTTTGTCAATTTGTGATTTTGTTTGAGTTTGGAACTCCCTCATGGGAGAACTCTTTCCACCAAAGCAGATTGGCAATTTATACATTATAATCTAATGTGTTGCCTAGGAGGCACCGAGAGGTTGTATGACACACCTACAGTCATATAGTCAGGATGTATCATAGGTAGAATTTGAACCAAAGTCTTCTTGACTCCAATGCCAGCCTTCATACCCATCCAATCTCCTTACTGTAACCAAATAAAAAAGTAATTAATCCTAAAAAAGACAATAACACTAGTAGCTAAAAATCATATTCTTTTGTCTCTATTTAAAGTAAAATATCTTCATATCCTTGAAGGACATATTAAAATTGCCCCTCGATTTTATCTTTTCTCCTTTTTTCTCCTCTTCAGCATGAATGATCCCTTTAACCTTTCCTTATATTTAATGGGCATGCAGATGGTGCCAAAATAAAAGTCATAGCTAGAAGACTTTTTTTCTATTAAAACCTCATTTCCGCCCATGATTATATATAATCTTATAGAATCTTTTTTCACTGTAAAATTATTTTAGATAGCTCTAGTTATGTTGAAGTTAAAGGCATTATATTGCAACAGGTAGTACCTCTGTCCAAAGTCCTATTTTCTTTTGTTACTGTCAGATTGTGCCATATGAAGTTCATATATTTCATTGGTTCATAATCCCTTTGTTAGGATTAAAAGCTATTCATAGGGCTGTCTTTGCTTAAATTTGTCTTAAGATAGATACTGTCATTAAACCATCAGATTATAGGTTTGAACTAAAATGGCTTTAACTGAAAATAGAAATGGCTTAATACCATTTTATTATTAATAAAAGATTTTGCCAATTTAGTTATCTACATGTGTTCACAAGCACATATCTGCTATCTATTCACATATTTGATGCTTTAAAGTTATGCACTCTCTCACTCTATTATTCACTACTTTCTTGAAGTTTTATTAAAATTGTTAATGGGGCATTTTTTTAACTAAAAAAAAATCAGTACTTAAAGCCTATTGCTATTTATAAACCTCCATTAAGAAGGAAATGAGTGGAAATGATTTCAATTGAAATGCTAATAGGAATAAAAACTCCAGCTTAATTTTCCATGAAGGAAACATCATAACTACTTATTAGCTATGGGCAATATTATTTTCAAAAGTTAAAAATAATAAATCCACACTGGTCTCTGCTAATAATCAATATGGCTTTTAAAGTTAGTAGCAAGGTATGATTAATTCTTGTCGTTTATTTACATCTGCTTCGATGAGAGCATATGCACATACAGCATACCATATTGATGAATGGAAGAGCTTATTGAGGAAGGCTCCTGGGCTGTGGGCTTAAAAAATGATCAGAAAAGCAAACATTGTTTAAAATGATCTTGAAGATCATATGAATGACATTATCTGACCTCTGAAGTGAGTTTTTAAAGAATCCAAATTCCATTATTATTAAAAGCTCTCTTAGGTTCAGCAATGAATAAAGTTGCCTCCTGTGTCATGATACATGTACTTCCTGAGGAATGGCGACAAAAGGTTCGTGTTCTCTCTCTCTCTCTCTCTCTCTCTCTCTCTCTCTCTCTCTCTCTCTCTCAAGACAGAATAGTGAAGAATGTCTCAATTTAACTGTGAGCCATTTAGTCTGAATAAAAAGCAGAGCTTGTAGACAATGAAGATTGTTAAATACAGGAATAGGCTACTAAAGGAAAAACTATATATGATCCCTGCCTCTGGAGAGTTTTGAAAATAGGTTCAACTCCCATTTGTCTGGGCCAAAATATGTGTGTTCCTACCTAAAAGCAGAGTAGGAGACGCTTGTGTGTGGGGGGTGTATTCAAGCATCTCTCAAGGTCCCTTTGAGGCCCATTAGTCCAACCATTCAATTTGCATGGCCCAGAGTCCAAGCTAATTAGCACAAGAAATCAGGCTATGGGCATAGTATTACTAAAAATTGAAACAATAGCCCACAATTTCAGCACTATATGTTTTCGAGCTGTTGATCCTCATACGCATCATTTTTTTGGCACTTGTAGGGTGTTTCAAGACATATTCAGACTGATTTTAAGCCTATTTGAAAGGTCGTAGGAAATAAAACAGTGTAAAAGAATGTAGAATTGCTATGGACATAGGATTTCTCAGTCCTTGCCATTGATTCAAGTGTGGGTCAGAGGATAAGCAACAGGATGTTTTGGTACCAACTGGATTTACAGTTATGGCAGTTAAGGTGATAAGTCTATAGTTAAAGTTGGATCACAGTAGCATAAATCTAGAACTGAAAGGAACCTCAAAGCTCACCCAGTAGAACCTCCTCATTATAGCTATAAGGCAGAAAGAGATTAAGTGCCTTGTCCAAAATCACACAAGGAGGATATATCAGAGCTGAGGTTTAAAACTGACTCTGACTCTAGAGACAATGTTCTCCCTCACTGTACTGCCTTCATAGTTTAGTCACTACCTAGACAATACTGATCAAATGGTACCTTCATGTGATATTTTATAATTACATTAATAGTGATATATTTTCTTGCTTGAATTGCTTCAATTCTTCACTCCATTGTATAGCTACAAATGTGGTGGGAGTTGAGCCTATTTTTAAAACTCTCCAGAGGCAGCGATCATATAGTCTTTCCTTTAGTAGGCCATTCCTGTGTTTAACACACGTGTGAATTTGTCATGGTATCTGAAAATAGATTCCAAGTTCCATCCAATCAAACTTTCAAATTTTGTCATTTTATAATTTTTCCTGAAGAATTTTATATATTTTTCCCATTATGCAATGCATCCATTGCATTCTTGGAAAACAGGTCAGTATTTAATTCTCTCTTTTTTTCAGAGTGGGAGCAGGCAGGGTATTTGGGGTTAAGTGACTTACCCAAGGTCACACAGCTAGTAAGTATGCCAAGTGTCTGAGGTCAGATTTTTGAACTCGGGTCCTCCTGATTCCAAGGCCAGTGCTCTACTCACTGCGCCACCTAGCTGCCCACTCATTCTCTCTTTTACAAATGAAGAATATGGAAGAGTAAATCACAGGATTCATCAATTCCTTTGAGAACAAACATAAAGCACCTGCAGGGTACACTGATAGAATGTTAGGTTTGCACAGTACCTGAGAAATCTCCTGAGTCCGGTCTATGAGCTTAATAATAACATTAATAAAAGCAAACATTGATATAGTGCTTTAAGGTTCACATATTATCTCATTTGATCTCCATAAACTCTAAGAGGTAGCTGATGTTATTGTCACTATTTTTATAGATGAGGAAACTGAGGCTGAAAGAAACTAAACAGCTTGCTCAGTATGTAAGGCAGGATCTTTCTCACACCATAACAAGTATACTACCTATAACCCTCAGTTTGCCTACAGACTGCCCAAAATCACTTAACTAGTTAATATCACAAAATTTAGCTAAAATAGTATCCCTTTATTGCATTGGAATATGGATAAAATGTATGCAATTGCGTAAGAAAACAGGCTAAATTTTTCAGTGGTGATGCAGTTGTTTTGAAGTCAACAATTTTGTATTAGGCACCTACTAAATGCTAGACACTGCTAAGCACTAGGGATACAAAAAATGCAAAATCAAAAATCGGATTTTGTTTTCAAGAAGATCGCCGTCCAATAGAGGACATGCCATACAAATACGTATATAAAAACAAGCTATATACAAAATAAAAAGGAGGTTATTGACAGAGAGAAGGCATTAGTTATAAGAACAATAATAAACATTTCTATAACACTATATGCCAGACACTATGTTAAGCACTTTACAATTTATATCCCATTTGACCCTCACAGCACCCCAGGGAAGTTTAGATGCTATTAAACAGAGGTTAAGTTAATTGCCTAGGGTCACACAGCTAGTAAGTGTCTGAGGTCAAATTTGAATCCAAGTCCTCTACCTCTAAATCCGGTAATCTTTATATTATAACACACTCTATTCTGAGTTATATTTTTTCCTCACTTAACACATTTGGCTATTGCACATAATAATCTCTTAGGTGTATTTATGACCTATCTGATCTTTCATGAAATACTTGATTGCTTTTTTCTTCTTGAAAAATGAATTACCATTGACCTTTTCATATTTCCTCTTTCCCTCCCAGTGAAGAATTACTCACAAAAGTTAATTACCTTAATAGTAACAGTGAATGGAAAGTCTTCAAGAGCTTTAATAATAGGTAGAAGAGCCTATAACAACACATTCCATTTGTTACATAACTTAATTTCCCAGATTTTCTCATCTTGAATTCCACTGTGTTCCAAATATAGTTTAGAGTGAAACTACCCCCAACTGTGTTGATTGTAAGTAGCTCACAGTTGCTTCATATCAAGCTTTCCTATTATTTTCATATTTTTGCTCAGTTCTGCCTATTGATGAGATATAGTTGCAGGGTGCCATCTATGCTGGTTGGATACTTAACTTTCTGGGTCATAAAGTTGTCCTCTATCTAACCTATGAATCAGTTTGATGATCCATTTATGACTGTATTTATTACCCAACAGATGTCTGGGTAGTTAAAGACCCACATGAATACTGTACCCTGTGGTTTCTAATACCTTTTGAGTTTATCTAGAATGACTGAGCCTTAAACTATTTGGATACAGGCTTTGATTTGGAATAACATAGAGATATTCAATTGAGTATCTAAGTCAGATATCTAATTTGAAGGAAAAATCAGAATCAAAATGAGATTGTTGTATGCATAACTAATAGTAAATTAAATAGGCTCAAATTCCTGCTCCCTAGGGGATTATATTTTAAAGTTACTGACTTTACAGATGTGACAAACATAGAATAATATAAGCAAACAGAGGAAAGGAAAACATGAAAAAGAAACCATCAACTATTTCTTGATCACCTAGTAACTGCAGATTACTTTCCTAAAATCTATAGATAGGACATACGCCTATACTTCCATGAGGTGAATTAGGGGTGAGAGGATGGGATGGATGTATAAAAAAGTCTAACAATGAAATGTAGAATATTCTAATTACAAAATGAATATTATCATTTTGTTACTGTTCTATAATAAGTCAGAACATGAGAGAGTTGAGTAAGGCCTAAAGAAAAAGCAGCAAAGTGAGCTGGATCTTAAAGATGGGATTTAGGTATGGAAAGAGTATAAGGGAAGATATTCCATTCAATGGAGATGGCTTGAGTAAACATTCCTGGTATTATCTGGGGAAGAATGCATGTATAATTTTTATACAGCAGGGCTGTCCAACCTTAGGTTTTTATTGAAACAATGGACAATGTATTTCGATTTGCCATTTTAGTGAGAGCTCTGTGGTAGCTGGGCTTCATTTACTAAGCATTTATGTAAATTTCTAAGTTTGTAGGTGGGCCACATAAATTGCACTGTGGGCTGCACACAGCTGTGGGCTGCATTTTGGACAGCCCTGGTGTAGAGGATAGTAAGGGGTCATGTGGTAGAGGCTCTTGACTACCAAGTGTAACACCAATCACAGCAGCACACCTGACCACTGCGGCTGTGAATAATTTTAAGGGTCCAATCACACAGTATAATGAACTCTCTATTCAGAACTAAACATTATTCAATAAACTAAAGAATAACATTCATAGCAACATATTACTAAGTTGGCCACATAGTCTTAAACAAAATGTATCACTCAGTATATCTTATGGCATTCCTCAGAATACTCACACAGCATATATCCTTGCATCCCCAAAACAATACTTTTTCGCACAAGCAGTGTTGTCCCAGACCAAGGTCTTCCCTAGTACAACATATCCTTAAGGGGTATTAGAAAATACAAACACCATCCACCCCTACGTGACAGTAAGTTACAATCTCTTCAGTCAATACAGAGTGTACAAGTAGAGTCCTCTTTCATCTTAATTCAAGGTTGACTTCCATGTCTCATGGCTCCTCCACTTCGGGCATGCCACTCCCAGCTCTTGCCTGGGTTCACATGTAGACACCTCTATGCTCCTGCTCCTCGTCTTGGCTCCCAGGGACTGCTCCATTCCAAGCTCTTTCTGCTCCTGCCTGACAGCAGGCTGTAGGGGCTCCTGCCCAAAGCTTCTGTTTCTGGGAAAATGAAGCTTAACAGAGCTATACCGATATTTATACACATTACCAGCATCATCATCTCAATTCACTTTAATAGCTCTTAAAAGGAACTTAAGCTAAGCCTCCTTCCCTTGGGTGGGTCTCCAAACTTCAGCTTAATTCACTCATGAAGACCAACAGACAGGGTTTCTGTCTAAGAAACTAACACAGATCAACAGAGGGAGCACCAACATCACAAACATTCTGTTAGGCCTCCCCACAAGTAAGTTCCCCCAGGAAAATTCCTCCATCTGCCCACTCATGCTAGCTTTTCTCTCTAAACTCTGCCTCATTCTCATTTCCTGCTCTTTTTTCATTTGGGCAAACTCCTCCCTCAATGGACTCCATGTGACTCAGGCTCCATGTGACCCAGTATGCACCACAGCTTTGAGCTGGACCAGAGCTCAAAGCAGGTCCTATTCCATTAACATTACATTAAGTACTTAATGTGTTATAAAACCTTAACTCCAAAAGAGAAAAAAAAAACTGCAAAAAATCCTACTTTGCTTGCCATTACACCAAGACAGCTGAATTTTATTCTCTAGGCAGTAGAAGTCTTCAAAATTTTAAGTAGATAGGCTCAGACGCTCACCAGCTGTGACCCTGGGCAAGTCACTTAATCCCAATTGCCTCAAAAAAAAGTTTTGTCAGGAAGTTATACTAAAAAAATGTGCTACAGAAAGATCAGTCTGGGATTAGGGTAGTTTGTAAAGGAGAAAGATTAGATTTAGGAAGATAATCTACTAAAAGATTACTTTAATAGTTCAAGCAAGTATGGGGCTGAATTGGGATTTTAACGGGGAGTTGCTGGGCTCGGTGGGTGAAGGAAGGGTGATTCCAATTCTTCCTAAAGTCTTTTTTTTAAAATTTTTTTTTATTTTTTTTATGTTCTCTCTTTTTCTTAAATTTATTTTTAATATGTTTAGTTTTCAGCATTGATTTTCACATGCGTTTGAATTACAGATTTTCTCCCCATTTCCACCCCCCCACTCCAAGATGGTGTACACTCTGGTTGCCCTGTTCCCCAGTTTGCCCTCCCCTC
Source organism: Phalanger gymnotis (assembly GCA_028646595.1). Classification (NCBI taxonomy): domain Eukaryota; kingdom Metazoa; phylum Chordata; class Mammalia; order Diprotodontia; family Phalangeridae; genus Phalanger; species Phalanger gymnotis. The sequence continues at coordinate 10,278 of JAQQSZ010019146.1, forward strand.
CGTCCCCCCATTCCCCTCCCATCCCCCTTTCCCTTACTTTCCTGTAGGGCACGGTAGATCTCCATGCCCCATTGCCTGTGCATCTTATTTTCTAGTTGCATGAGAGAAAAAAAAAAAACTTTTTTTACTTTTGAACATCTGTTTTACTAAA
>JAQQSZ010019147.1:0-10428 GCA_028646595.1 Phalanger gymnotis
CTTGCCAACCCCTTAACCTTGCTCTCCTTATTAAGGCATATCAAAAAAACCTGGGCTTTCTGGCTGTCTGGCAGCTTTCTGGGTACTGGCTGTGGGTGGATCTGGACCCCCCACAGAAGCTGCTAGCCAGATTGTTAAAACATCCCCAGGCCTCCCAACCCAGGACAGGAGCTACAGGAGGAAACAGTGCAGGGCCTGAGGCTGAAGGACAACTACTCCTGAGGCTTGCAGCCAACAGTCTGAAGGTTTGAAACTCACCTTCATGGGCTTCCAGGAGCCATGAAGGCCAGCTAAAAGGGATCTCATCCCTTACTCTCTAACACAGATAATACTTCCTGAGGAGAAATCCTGAAATGGAAAGCCAGAAGTGGTGCTTCAGTAGCCTTTTAGCTTGAGAAGGCGGGAAGAGGGCCTTCTTGTGGTTGCGGAAGGAGAATAGTGCAGGAAGTGAGGTGTCCCAGAAGGCCCCCACCTCAACAGAAGAATGGGAGTTCCTGAGCCTTGGGGGGCAGAGCTAACAATCGTCAACACTGGAACCAGAGATGGGAATTCGCACAGCCAGGGGGAGTGGCAGACTTCAGCAAAGAAAAAAGGCTGTACCACAGCAATAAGGGAAGAGGCAACTTCTGGCAAAACAGACCATCCCTCTATCACACCTCACAAAATGAGACGGCCATAAAACACAAAGCCAGTAACTAGGCCCACAATTACCAGAACAAGAATCCCCCTAAGCCTCAGAAGCAGAAATCTACTTTAAAGACAAGAAAAAGTTAGCCAATATGAAGACCTCTGGAAAACCAAGGACTATTGATTCTTTTTCTGGAGACAGGGAAGATCAAAATACCAATTCAGAAGAGAACAGCATTGACACCATATCCACATCTGAAACCTCAAAAGGGAATTTAAACTGCTTGAGCCCAGAAAGGATTCCTGGAAGAGTATAAGAGAAATAGCAGAATTCCAGATCTTCCTGATGAAAAGGCTCAATGGAAAATTTGATTTTCTAATATAAAACTTAAGAGAGACATGAAAAGGTAAACTGGGAAAAAACAAAACTTGTTAATCAATAAAGGCAAATTGTTTATATCTATATATAGGATTATAATGTTTTATATATGTTATATATGTCAATGTTGAGAACAGTAGAGTTATGACAACTGAAAGGGATATACATAGACTGATAGAGTCAGTATAAAATAACAAATATAATGATAAAAAACATAATTAAGGGATGTAAAGGAATTGATCTGGGAGGAGAGGTAAGGAGGTAGTAGAAAAGGGTAAATTACATGACATGAAGAGGCATGAAAACATAGTATAGTGCAGGGAAAGAAGGGAGGGAGAAGAGCAGTATTTGAGCTTTACTCTCATTGGATTTGGTTCAAGAAGGAAATAACATACTCTGTTAAGTATAGAAATCAAACTTATCCTACAGGCAGTAGGAGGGGAAAGGAGAAAGAAGGGGTGGGGGTGGTCAGAAGGGAGGGAAGAAGTAGCAAGAAGAGGAAAAGGGTAAGATAAGAGGGGAATAAAGCAGTCAAAAGCAAAACTCTTTTGAGGAGTGGGAGAGGGGAGAAATAAAGGCATAAACGGGGGGAAAACAGGATGGAGAAAAAGATATAGATAGTAATCACAACAGTTAATGTGAATGGGATGAACTCCATCATAAAACAGAGATGGACAAAGAATAGAATAAAAACCATAATGCTATAATATGTTGTTTACGACAAAAACATTTGAAACAGGGGGATACACATAAGATAAAGGTACTGGAGTAGAATATATTGTGCTTCAGGTAAAGTTAAAAAAAAAAAACCAGGGATTGCAATCCTAATCTCAGACAATGCAAAAGCAAATAAAGATCTAGTTAAAACAGATAAAAAAGAACACTATATCCTACTAAAAGGTACCATAGACAATGAAGCAATATCACTGCTAAACATATATGCACCAAGGGGGTATAGCATGCAAATTCTTAGAGGAGAAATTAAGGGAGTTACAGGAAGAAACAGACAGCACAACAATACTAGTGGTGGAACAAAACCACCCCCCTCTCTGAACTTGATAAATCTAACCTCAAAATAAACAAGAAAGTAGCTAAGGAGGTGAAAAGAATTTTAGAAAAGGCAGGTATGACAGACCTCTGGAGAAAACTAAATGGGGACAAAAAGGAATATACTTTTTTTCTCAGCGGTACATGGTACATACTCAAAAAGTGACTTCTTCTGGCTGTGTGTTTTGGTCTTCTTTGTCACCAAAGAAAGATTCCAAAGTCTAAGTCTGAATCTGAGTCCATTTCTGCTGCCTGGCCATGTTCCCAGGCAACTTGACCCTTGAGTTTTTCATCGCAGTATGACTGCTTGTAGAGTAGAAAGTACTTTGTTCCAAGGCTGAGGGGACACACTGTTGTTTTCAGAGCTACAAAGCAAGCTCTGCCACACCAGCACTCCTCCTACCCTAAGAACCACCAAACAGGACCTCGACTTAGATCTAAGATAAGTAGCAGTGAAAACCAAATTAATTTTTTTTTAAAAAAAGAAAGTAATAGAGAGTTGCGGGCAGAACCCCTTTGCCTCTAGGTAATCGCAGGAAGGTGGGGTGAGAGGATGTAGGGGGAGGCCATGGGGTAGAAAAGGTGTTCAGGGAATGAGGAGAGGAGGACAGGAAATGACTAGGGTTCAATAACCCAGAAACTACCAAGCTGTGTGTTTCTGGGCTTTTCACAATGAGATATTTTCTCTTCCCTTCTCCCAGTAGTGATTAAGTGTCACTAGCATAAGTGATACAGAAATAGAGGTCACTAACAGTATCACATTTCTCCATGATCTTGCCACAGAAACCAAGGACTTCATCTGAAACATCTGTACTATCTCCAAAATGGATACCGAGGTCTACCTCACAGGGGAAGACAAGCATCAAAGAAGAGCCAACAGTTTCTGACACAGAGAAGAACAAAGTATACAGAAGAATGAAAATTTTCCAGTACTATGCTTAGAATGGAGGAATATTCTGGATGAGTCTCTTCTTGCTTTACCAAGTATTTATTCTTGTGCTATGTAGTCAATAACAACTCAAATTATTGGGAGACATCCTCTATACATAGAGATGTCTGATCCTGGAAAATTTAACATCAACTCTTATCTTTAATTCCCTCTAGGTGCACCCTCTGTTTGTACTTAGTAAAGTTGGTAATGCCATCCAGTTCTATGATATTGCTGATCTAGCATTCAAGATGCCTGGTCAGTCAGTCAATAAACATTTATTAAAGACCTGAAATATGCCAAGTGTTGTGCTAAGCACTGGGAATACAAAAAGACATAAAAGACAGCCAAGGAGCTCATAATCTAATGGTGGAAACAAGAAGCAAACACAGGATAAATGAGATAATTTAGAGATGTAAGGCACTAGAATTAAATGGGATGGAGAAAAAGCTTCCTGTAGAAGAAGCTATTTTAGTTAGGACTTAAAGGAAGACAGGAAAGCCAGTAAGCAGACATGACGAGAAAGTGCATTCCTGGCATGGGGGCCAGCCAAAGAAAGCCAAGACATGGAAAGTCTTGTTCCTGAAACATCAAGAAGGCCAGTGTCACTGGATTGAAGAATTATGTAGCAAGGAGTAGGAAACTTAGGGAGCTAATTTATGAAGGACAGTTTCTACTAAATCCAGGAGGCAAATGTGAGCTACCAGTGTTTACTGAATTGAGGGGAGAGACGGAGGAAGGAGAGAGACATGGCCAGACCTGTGCTTTAGGTAAATCACATTGGAGGCTGAATAGAGGATGGACCGAAGTGGTGAGAGATTTAAAGTAGGCAGACGGATCAACAACTTTCTGAAATAATCCTGGTGGTCAGCTGAAGAAGGACTACCTCAGTGTGGTGGCAGTGTCAGAGGACAGAACAGAAAGTATTCAAGAGATGCTACAAAGCTGAAACTGAGAATCTTGGCAACAGATTATATTAGAGGGAGGCAGCTGTGAGATACATGATGACTTCTAGATTATGGGCCTGAGAAGACAGCACTGCCTTTCAATGAACAGAGAAGGTAGGAAGAGGAGAAATATTGGGAAAATGCATAGATCTGAAAAAAGAGATGCTTCAGACCTGAAGCTTTGAGATCTCCAGTATGGGGGAAGAGGGAAGTAGGTACCATTGGATCTTTTCCAGAGTCCCATTCACCTTGACTAGCAGGTTCAAAGCTCCCACCTTCCCGGTAAGGAATGGACACAGAAGTGAAGTTTATTTGAGTAAAAGTTTAAAAAAAAAAACTCTTAAGATTCTCCTTCATGGTCCCAGCACTGACTAGACTAGGGCTACAGTGAAAAGTTAGAACTGTTAAAATCCTTCACCCAGTCGTCCTGGCTCTGACGGGGCTAAGATTACAATGAAACGTTAGAGCAACTAAAAACATTTTAGCAGATTCTGTTAACTCCTCTCATTCCAGATCAGATTAAAGGGAGAGCTACCCTCCCCCACCTGGCTAAATGAAGGAGGGAGGAGGCATAGCAGCTACAGTGGGCATCCCACTGGCAACATCCCTGGGCACCCTGAAGCCCACCCCTCCAGACAAGGAGATGAACCTCTCCTCTCAAATCCCTGAGTCCTTGCTCCCACACCACTGGAACGTGGAGCTCCAAGCCCCCCCGAAGCTGAACAACCCTTATCAGGAAGGTCTTACGTTCCTCAGAGTCCCTCCTACTTATCCACCAAATCCTCCTCTCAAGGCCCTGGACCTTTAATTAAGGTACCAGACTCTACAACCTTCCAGCACTCCCCCATCCTTAGTCCCTCCCACACAAGGAGTGGTGCCCTCTTTCTCCCTCCTTCCCAAATCTCTGACCCAACCAGTTCCAAAACAAAGCTTTGCAACTGTGGGGAGAGGAGAAAAGGGGATGGACCAGGGCAGTACAAGGTCAGAAGCTAAGCAGCCTCTGTGCTTCGTAAGCCCAACTTTCTATCAATAATTTTATATGCAATGATTTGGAAATGCAATTAATGCCATCTGAAGCTGTCCGTGTTCTCATGGTATTTCTAAATTGTATTGTAAAATAATGATATAGTGCGAAATTTGAGTGACCACTGAGCCTGAAATGGTGTTAGACAAAACAAATTTTATCTGAATTTTGTTGAAACTAAAAGATAATGGAAAAAAATTTGGTTAAAACTAGTGATGTTATTTTATTAAGCCCTGCTAACCCTATCTTACAACTAAAACAATTTTGCTCTCACTGATGAAAATTGTTAAGACTGTTAACTAAGTTATCTGGGATTATCATTATAAGGTTAAAACTTAAAATTGATCCCACAGCAGCTCTAAGGGTAGACAGGGTAGATACTCCCTACTCCCCTTCCTTAGGAAGATGGCCAAGGTCACCTCCAATGTTGGGCTGTAGAGGGTGACTGGAGGTCATATGGGCAAGTTACCAAATACTGGAATCTTAAAAACAAAACTTGGGATCCCCAAAATACATCCTGGCAAGGGTTAAGACAATCAGTAAATCTTGCTGTTTTCAATTGGTAAATTAGTACTCAGGTTTGTCATCTGCCTCCCAAAATCCCTGGAACAGAACATTCTTTCAGAATGATATAGGAACAAGACAAAGGGAAAAGAAGTTTGTGAAACAAAGGTAAAAACACAATGTTAATCATTATCCCATAGACTAAGACTGGGATACATTCTGAGCTACTATAATAAAAGTTATATTCTTTTCTAAAAAACTTAGTAAATGGGTAGATGGTCTAATAATATGCCTGTTTCTAGATATATATACCTATATGAAATAAGGTCCTTAAATGTTTCAAAATAATGTAAAGTGTCCTCCAAAGTCTTTTATTATACTTGGAGTAAAGCCAGTCTCTTACAAGCAAATTCATTTATGTTAACTATTGAAGTCAAGGGTGGAAATCTTCCACCTGCAAAAGTGCTGTTACTAATATTTACATGTAATGGAATCCTAATAAAGACAGGCCTCACTGCAATAAGAAATGAGCAGGGTCTACCCTGCTAGACCTAGAAAGACTCATACGAATGTAAGGGACTTATATGAATGTAAGTAAAAACTGGGACATTTTTCTGTTTTTTCAAGTGCTTCTCAGCACTAAGGCAATCAAAAGCCTTTCAGTGAGTCTTGCCTTTGTTTGTACGAAGGCCAACACCCATTTGCTAACTAGGTCATGAGAGGTGTGAAGCTCTCAGGCCCTGAAAAAGAGTATATATACTCTGAGGGTAGCTGTGAAGCTAGAACTCTCAGAACTGTGGGAGGAGAGGTTTTGCTTTAGGGGCTCACTCATTGGAAGAGTGTTGGTGATTAGGCCAGATGAGACTCTGGGTAGCTGGTGGAACCCCCTTCCCCCCCACCCCCAGATTTGAAAACCCAGACGTTGATGCTTCTCTCTCTCTGGTAACTATGTATGTAATGTCTATGGTCAAACACATAGAAGCCTATCTGTTGACCTGTGTTATTTTGCTCTGTTTATAATTTCTGCTTGTAATTTCTGTTCGCATTTGCTCTGAAGTTCAGGATGCTGACTTTTTCCCCTGAACTAAGTGAATGATGTATGTATGTTTAATTAAAGTAAGATTGTTAACCCCTTAAAGTTGCTTTCCTTAGAAAAGCAGAACAAAGAACTTAGACCAGCAGCCCGCCTGTGTGCTCCTGTTGTTGGTCTTATTATTGGTCTTTCACCTCCACAGTAGCTGCTAACAACATTGTTGTTACAATGAACTGATGCTAAGTGAGGACAGCAAAACCAGGAGAACATTGTACACAGTTACAGCCACAATTCCAGGCAACCTCCTCCTGGGGACCCCGTGAGAAAGGGACAGCTCTATGACTCTCGCCAGCCTGAAGAAGCTACAGAAGCAGAAACCGTTGTCCCCTTTCCCACGGCCCACTGAGGGTGGAATGATGGAATCTTAATAAAGTTGCCCCCAAGCTCCAATATTCTAATTTCCTTATAGGCCCTACTTAAAGGCAGGCATGTCCTGATTTAACCACATAATATGGCTTTAACCATACCACAGGCTGCCAAATTCAATTCAGCCGTTGCCCCTAGCTAGCCACTGCCCCAAGACCCAATTCACGTATTTGATTAGGTGTGTTCTGGTACTCAACCACAATCACATGATCCATTTAGCCCAAGACAGGACCATAACTATCCACTTTGACCAGACAGTACCACAATTGCTAGCCAATCACAGGGCAGCATGACAAAGATGTCTGACCACCGAACCATAGAAAACAAATCCCTCTTGCCTTTTTAATATTCATAATTTCTGTTATATAATTTCATCTTTACACTATAAAAATACATCTAACTTTTTCTGAAGTTGCTAGTTCCTCTTGGAACCTAGACTACTTCTGAAGGGCATGAATCCCTGGATTACAGGTGGTCAGACTCTGAATTCTTTGAGATGGTACCACCACAACACACCATGAAAGTGCAATAGCAGAATGAGCCAAACAAGTCAATCCATCAATATTATTTTAACTACCAACTCCCCTCCAATCTTGGTGAAGAAAAACCAGCACTCTAAACGAAAAAGTCTTTAGAATGCCAATACTTCCAAACTAATTGCTAAAGCCATCATCCTAGGAAGAGATGCAACTTGGCAACTGCTCCTGCAGTTGCTACAGACTTATCTACTGAAGATACAGTTAAGAAAGTTCTTCTCACCAAAGTTGCTGGTATTATCAAATGGCTTAAAAAATATATCACAAGTGGAAATGATGCCACCGCACCAAAAGAACCATGGGACCTTTCTATCTAACTTGCAGCTAAAATTTTCCATGTGGCATCTCCTGCATTACAATGAGAGCTCCTTCAGAAAAGGTACTGTTTTACTTTGATAATGGTATTCCTAAAGCTTAGAGCAGTATTTTATACACACTAGGCATCTGACTAATGCCTTATTCATTCAATCATTCAAAACTGATTCTAAGATGAAAATATACTCTTGATACCTAAAACAGAGTGAAAACAGAAAAACCTACAGACTAATATCTGTAACAAAGATTTATGCAAAAATGTTTCAGTAATATTACCAAACAACACTAATATATCAAAAAAAAAGTGTAGATTGTGATCAGGGTGGATTTATATGAGGGCTATAAAGCTGAAAGAATATTTAAAAAACTACGAATATAACTGGCACACTAAATAACCCACACAAAAATCACATAATAATAATGAGATGGAGAAAAGGCTTTTCATAATGCTCCTTCATATTAAAAAAAAAAACATTAGAAAGAATAACTGTGCGTGTGTGTGTGTGTGTGTGTGAACCAAGAAGGACTACTATTTACAACAGGAATAAACTAGCTATTTCCAACAAGCTCAGGGATAAAGAAAGGATATACTTCATCACCATTACTATTCAATACAATGCTAGAAATATGAGCTATACATAGTTATAGAAGTAAGACAATAGAAAGAAAGGGAGGAAATAAACACAAAGAGGAAACAAATGTACATTTTTTTTTCAAATATTTAGAGAAATCTAGAGAGTCAATTTACAAAATTAATGGGGGAGGGGGCATAGCCAAGATGGTGGCTGGAAATCAGACACTTGCCTAAAGCTCTCCGCCATGACCCCCCAAACGCCTATAAAAAAATGGCTCTAAACAAATTCTAAAACTGCAGAACCACGAAATAGCAGAGGGAAGCAGGACTCCAGCCCAGCACAGCCTAGATGGTCGCTGGATAAGGTCTGTCACAGGGAGCTAGGAATGGAGCCGAGCAGAGCCCACCATGAGTCACGCTGGGACCAACAAGACCAGGAGCCAGGTAGAACAGGCCGCAGCGCCCTGAATCAGTGAGCTGTGACAGTTACCAGACTTCTCAACCCACAAACGCCAAAGACAACAGAGAAGGTGACTGGGAAAAACTTCCATGACTGAGTGAAAAGAGTTCATTGTTGGCCATCGCCCCAGGGACAGCGGAGGTTGTGCAGCTTTGAGGCTGCTTACAGAGCTACATCTACAGCTGCTTCTGGCGCAAGGCCTATCTGGTGGGGAGAATTAAGTGGCAGATCAGAACAGGAGTTCAGAACCTGATTAAAATATAAGTCGTGGTCTGGGTTGGCAGTTCTTGGGGGAGGAGGAGCACTGGTCTGGTAGAGTTGGCTGTATAGAAATAACTCTGAAAACAACACTGGAGCCCTTCAAGCATGAAACAAAGTACTTTCTACTCTACAAGGAGCCATACCCCAACGAAAAACTAAAGGATCAAGTACTTGGCTGGGAACATGAACAGGCAGTGAAAACTGACTCAGATTCAGACTCAGACTTTGGAATCTTTCTTTGGTGACAAAGAAGACCAAAACACATAGCCAGAGCAAGTCAACCTGGTCAAAGAGCCTAAATAAAAAGCCTCCAAGAAAAGCGTGAACTGGTCTCAGGGAATGGAAGAGCGCAAAAAGGATATGGAAAAGCAAGTTAGAGAAATAGAGGAAAAATTGGGAAGAGAAATGAGAATGATGCAAGAAAACCATGAAAAACAAGTCAATGACTGGCTAGAGGAGACCCAAAAAATACTGAAGAAAATAACACATTAAAAAACAGACTAACTCAAATGGCAAAAGAGCTGCAAAAAGACAATGAGGAAAAGAATGCCTTGAAAGGCAGAATTAGCCAAATGGAAAAGGAGGTCTAAAAGACCACTGAAGAAAATACCAACCTAAAAATTAGACTGCAGTAAGTGGAAGCTAGTGACTTTATGAGACATCAAGATAATATAAAACAGAACCAAAGGAATGAAAAAATGGAAGACAACGTGAAATATCTCATAGGAAAAACCACTGACCTGGAAAAGAGATCCAGGATAGATAATTTTAAAATTATTGGACTACCTGAAAGCCATGATCAAAAAAAGAGCCTAGATATTCTCTTTCAAGAAATTATCGGGGGGCGGAGCCAAGATGGCGACTGGAAAGCACTAACTGGCATGAGCTCCCCACCAAGTCCCTCCAAAAACCTATAAAAAAATGGCTCTGAACCAATTCTAGAACTGCAGAACCCACAAAGTGGCAGAGGGAAGCAGGGCTCCAGCCCAGGACAGCCTGGATGGTCTCGGGGTAAGGTCTGTCCAAACGGAACTTCCAGCTTCCAGCTGAGGGGAGCCGAGCTGAACCAAGCAGAGCCCAGCGCGTGAGGCGCGTCGCGGCACACCGCGGACCAACGAGACCAGGAGTGGAGCTGAGAGTGCCCTAGCATGCTGAATTACTCAGCTGTGGCATGTACCAGACCTCACAACCCACAAACAGCAAAGACAACAGAGAAGGTTAGTGGGAAAACCTGCGGGACAGGACGGAGTTTGCGGTTCGCTTACAGCCCCTGGGGCAACGGAGGCGGGGCAGCTTTAGAAATTCAGCTGCAGTTGCTTCTGGCCCCAAGCCCACCTGGTGGGAGGAATTAAGTGGCTGATCAGAGC
>JAQQSZ010019148.1:0-10428 GCA_028646595.1 Phalanger gymnotis
TGGCAAGAAAAAGCAGTTCTGTTGGAAGGGAAGAAGGGGCAGGTGAGGGGGAATGAGTGAATCTTGCTCTCATTGGATTTGACTTGAGGAGGGAATAACATACACACTCAATTGGGCATCTTACCCCACAGGAAAGTAAGGGGAAGAGGATAAAAAAAGGAGGATGATAGAAGGGAGGGCAGATAGGGAGAGGAGGTAATCAAAAGCAAACACTTTCAAAAAGGGACAAGGTCAAGGAAGAAAACTGAATAAAAGGGAACTGGATAGGATGGAGGGAAATATAGTTAGTCTTTCACAACATGAGCAATGTAGAAGTGTTTTACATAATGATACATGTGTGATCTATGTTGAATTGCTTGCCTTCTTAGGGAGGGTGGTTGGGAAGGGAAGAGAGGAGAGAATTTGGAACTCAAAGTTTTAAAATCAGATGCTCAAAAGAAAAAGTTGTTTTTGCATGCAACTGAGAAATAATATGTATAGGGAATGGGGCATAGAAATCTATCCTGCCCTACAAGAAAGTAAGGGAAAACAGGATGGGGGATGGAGTGGTTGGGGAATGGGACAATCAGAATATATGCCTTCTTACAGTGGTGGGGGAGGGTAGAAATGGGGAGAAAATTTGTAACTCAAAATCTTGTGGAAATCAAAGTTAAAAACTAAAATATTAAATAAATAATAAAATAAATTGGAAAAAAAAGAATGAATGGTGATTGCTGAAGAAAATAACTCCTGGAAAATTAGAATTGGCCAAATGGAAGCTAATGACTCCATGGGACATCAAGAAGTAATAAAACAAAGACAAAAGCCTGAAAAAAATAGAAGAAAATGTGAAAAATCTCACAGGAAAAACAAGTGACCTGGAAAACAGATTGAGGAAAGATGATTTAAGAAGCAATGGACTACTTGAAAACTATGAACAAAAAAAAAGAGCCTAGACATCATATTTCAAAAAATCGCAAAAGAGAACTGTTCAGGTATCTCAGAACCAGAGAGTAAAGTAGAAATTCAAAGAGCCACTGATTACCTACTGAAAGACTCCCAAAAAAGTGAATGGTGTTAGGTGAAATTGGGGACCTAAATAGAGTGCACCTGGACATTAAAGCAAGATGATAAAATAATTACTAGCAGCAGAGAGGGCCAACTGAAGTTCTCATTATAGGTTTCCTCCAATTCCTACTCCCATCTGACCTTTCCTGTTTTATAGAGAAAAAATCCGCTTTCCATCACATAGCATGCTTTTTTTACTTTTCTAGAGTAATAATGATTTTTCATCATATCACTTTTTACTAGATATCAAACTCCTCATATAAACATAAAGGGCAAGAACTGTTTCCTTTTTTTGTCTTTATATTCTCAGAAAATAGCAGTGCTTTGAGCATAGTTGGTGCTTAATGAATGCTTCTCCTTGTCAAATTGTTTCTTTTTCAACACCTAATACAAAGGGAGGGAGGAAAGATGAGGGAACAAAATTAGTTAAACAAACTGCCACAGCTCAACTTGTCAATATACAAGGTAACCCCAAGGCTGGCAATACACAGGAAATGTCTTTCTCTGGGCTCTATTTTCACCTTGGCTTCTGTCATCTCTCGGGCTGGAAAAGTTCACTCTCCGGAACTCGCAAAAAAGTTGTGCCGGCACATGAAACTCCAATGACTCTCTTCCCTAAAGCAGCCATTAACGGGTAATGAGGGAGAGGAGACTGAAAATGTATAGGCTTCTCCCATCTCAGAACACAGGTCCTCTCTGGCTGTGCTCTGTTCTGCCTTTTAAACAGGAAAAAGAAGCCAGCCAAACATCTAGGGGGCAGGCCCAGTCACTGAAAACCAGCATTTGTCTACGTCTTCTCAGTAAGGCTCCAATGGACACGCCCACATTCTCTATAAGGAGGGATCTTCCTGGCACCATACAAAGGCTTACACTTCTTGTGAGCTGATGAAACTGAAGGGGTAGATCAAATCAGAGGAGTCAATATTCCCACTCTCTCCTCTTACATTCCATTTTTTTTTGAAGAGTGGTTTTAAGGCAATGAGAAATACTGTCACCATCTGTAAGATATGGCAGATTTTTTTCCTCAGACTGATTACCCATTTTTAATCTGCAGTCATCAGTTCTATCTTAAGAAGATAATAGCTAAAATTTCTATAACTAGAATTTATATAGCGCTTTCTATAGCTACTAATTTATATAAGCACTTCAGCTTTTTGCAAAGCACTTTACGTATGTCATCAGCTCCTCAAAATAATCCTGGGAGGTAGTTAATATTATTACCTGCGTTTTACAGATGAAGAAGCCAAAGCTGAAAAAGGTTAGGTGACTTGCCCAGGGCCAAACAGTTAGTGTGAGAGGCAGGATTTGAATTCTGTCCTATCAGACCCCATGTCTGGGAAAGCAGCACCTACCTGCCCCTAATACACTGCTACTAAGTCCCATGCCATTTGTGGCCATAGAAATTTATTTGCTTTAAATACCATTGGGTCAAACCACTTATTCACCACATGTGACTTTGATCAGTCAGTCAAATAACATGGAAGAAGACTGCTTGTCAGTATAGTTAAGTAGCTAGCACATTGGGTTAATTAACACTAATAACTTAGAATCACATGAATATGCTTGAGCAGTCTGGGGATTGTGCCAATATATTTGTAATTTAGAATGTTAAGTCAACAGTGATCAAGATTTCCTCTTTATGATAACCAAGAACAAGCCACCTAAGCCTCCAATTGTTAACAGTTTCTGTTCTACAATGTATAACCAAAGATATATTGAAACTATTCCCCATAAAATTAACACAGGTACATGCAAAGGTGGCTTCTATTTGTTAGAATAATTTTCATCGTTCTGTAAAACAATTAGTAATTCTTCATTCATGAGTGAATGAAGCATTTATTAAGTGCTTACTATGTGCAAAGTACCGTGCTCAGTGCTGGGGCTACAAACAGAAAGAGTAAAAGAGTTTGCCTTATATGTGTACGTCCAAAGTCAGAGACTATAGCCACCCTGCCTTGCCCTCTCTTCCTCTATTCTCTTTTTGACCCCTTTGGTGATTTTTTTTAAAAAAATCTCCATAACCACATAGAGCACTAAGAAATGTTCATCTGTTGGCTGGAATTAAGTTAAATTTGCCCAAGCAAAATGTATTACAGGCTTCCAATGCCAAACCACTCATGCAGTGGGATCAAAGAGTGCTGCTTCAAATCTCCCAGATTTCACCTTTCCCTTATCCAAGCATAACCTTCCTCCATTGTGCAGCACTGCACATGGAACTGAACCACATTCATTGTCATCTGTTTCTGCTTTTGTATGATTTTCAAACATATTGATTAACAGACCCTCCAATCTGAATCTGAGTGTTCTGGATTCTCTGGCCTCTTCAAAAGCCCCAGTTTTCTACTCCCCTTTTCCAAGAATCACTGCTCTACCTGGGATACCAGTGAAACCTCATTCGCATTTTCTAAGTTTCATGTCTACTCTGGGACAGCATAAACACGCCTACCAGCAAATATACTTCAATTATCATGGCACCAGACAGATGTGGAGGTTCCCAATCCACAATGATTTGTGGGATGGGTGTGTGTGTGTTTAGACTTACACATATACAAACTTAGTGCTCTGTTTAACAAATTCTTTATATAAGCAGTGAATATATGAAAGCGTCAATTTCATCAGTGAAGAACTTTTAATGTGGGACCTCCTTTCACTAACTCAGATAATTATCTATGACAGCACATACATACATATGCATATATGTATGTATGTATGCATGCATGTCCTTGGAAATCACCTGAGTTACAAAGTGATTAAGTGGCTTTCCCATATTCACAAGCTGAGTAAATGTCAGAGGCTGGATTTAAACCCACGTCTTTCTGCTTCTGAGTCCAACACTCTGGCTACTGCTTCTAAAAGGCCAATAAGGACTTTAAGATATTGTGAGAAAGAATAAAGCACAGATACTAGCTATTAATAAGTACAGGAAAATCCTAGGAAGGACAGGAACTTAATAATACTTCCTTAGGACCTGGGTTTTCTTGGCAAAGATACTGGAGCAGCTTGCCATTTCCTTCTCCAGCTCATTTTACAGATGAGGAAACTGAGGCAAACAAGGCTAAATGACTTGTCCAGTGTCACACAGCTAGTAAGCACCTGAAACCAGATTGGAACTCATGAAGATGAGCCTTCCTGATTCCAAGCACAGGGATCTATTCACTGGACCTCCTACCTGCCCTTGTACATACAAGAGATAGTAGGATCAAAACTTTCATTTCAAAGTAAAATCATAATATGTATTTATGCATATTTATATGTAAAATATATTTACGCAGGAGAAGTTACAGTAAAATTATAAAAAAAAATTTAATTATTTGCTTTTTAAAAAAAATTCCTGCATCGATTTATACAATTGACACACCTGGTACCTATAGTTTTAAAAGATGGTTTTCTAGTATCAAAAAAAAAAAAGATTAATCATTAAAAGTCAACATTCTTTCATCAGAAACAGGTCATTCTAGATTAATGCTATGTCTTTTTTTTAAACTAAGTTACTAGATTGGTAGATTGAGGGATGCTTGAATATAGGTTGCCCATATTTCAGCAAAATATTTTACGAAGTTTTACATGCTAACCTTTTGAACAAGATGGGATATATGGTCCAGAAGATCTTACAATTAGGTGGAATTGAAACTGGTTGAAAGACCAGACTCAAACCATAGTCATTAATGGGCCAATATCAAGTTGGAAGAAGGTCCCTAATTAAACACAAACCCCAGGGATTTGTGCTTGGTCCTATGCTGTCTGACATTTTTATCAATAATTTGGATTTATGGATAAAAATATATGTCATGTTTATCAAGTCTATAGACGACTAAAAACTGGAAGGCCAACTAAAGACACTGGATGACAGGATCTGAAAGAGCCTGCAAGGTTATAAAAGTCAGACAAAACTAACAAAGTGACAATTCATAGAGATGAATGTGAATCCCTACCCAGTTTCAGAAATTTAACCCAGGCCTAGACATTATTTTGTCTGAAAAAAGATCAGTAGGTCACAGTGGACCGCAAGCTCAATATGAGTCAACAATGTGATATGGCATCCCCCCAAAAAATAATGTATATCTAGGCATAGCATGATGAGAGACACAACCAGAACATAGGAGGTGACAGTCTCACTGTAACATGTCTTGATCCTACCATATTTATTATATCATGTTCAGTCCTGGATGCCATATTTTAAGAAAGACATTCACAAGTAAGAAGATAAAGTTTTGGTTCAGGATGATAGCTGCCTTCAAGTATTTAAGGGCTATTATGAGGAATATGTTCTGCTAACATCTCCCTTCCTACATAGCAGGACTAGAATCAATGGGTGAAAGTTAGAGACAGATTTCTACTCAAGAAAAACTTCCTAATGGTTAGAGCTATCTGAAAATTGAATAGGCTGTCTTGGGAAGTCATGGAGTTCCTCCTTTCACTAAAATTCTTCAAGCAAAGGATTTTTCCCCTTCTTTATTCATTCATTTGTCTATCTTTATTTATTTAGTAGCAGTAGTACCCTCTAAAGTCCCTTTCAACTGCAAGATCCTTTGTTCTAACTGATCCAGCCATTCTGGAGATCAATCTGGAACTATGCCCAAAGGGCGATTAAAAAACGTGCATGCCCTTTGATCCAGCAATACCATTTCTAGGTCTGTATCCCAAAGAGATCATAAAAATAGGAAAAGGACCTACACATACAAAAATATTTGTAGCAGTTCTTTTTTGTGGTGGCTAAGAATTGAACATTGAGGGGATGGCCATCAATTGCAAAATGGCTGAACAAGTTGTGGTATATGAATGTAATTGTAATGGTTCTATAAGAAATGATGAGCAGGCAGATTTCAGAAAAACCTTGAAAGACTTATGTGAACTGATGCTGAGTGAAGTGAGCAGAACCGGGAGAACATTGTACACAGTAACGGCGACATTGTGCGATGATCAACTGTGATAGACTTAGCTTTTCTCAGCAAACAATGATCTAAGACAATTCCAAAAGACTTGTGATGGAAAATGCTATCCACATCCAGAGAAAAAACCATAGAGTCTGAATGCAGATCAAAGCATACTATTTCTACTTTGTTTTTTTTCTTTCTTGTTTTTCCCTTTTTTCTGATTTTTTTCACAACATGACTAACATGGAAATATGTTTAATATGACTGTACATGTTAACCTATATCACACTGTTTACTGTCTTGGGAAGGGGGGGGGAAGGAAGGGAAAGAAAACATTTGGAACTAAAATCTTACCAAAATGAATGCTGAAAACTATCTTTACATGTAGCTGGAAAAAATAAAATACTATTACATAAAAAAAAAGATTCTTTAGTTCTGTTTATCACTTCAAAAATCCCCATGCCTTCCCAATAAATTGGATAAGCAGAGTGCATACCACTAAGAATCTTCTAGGGGTTGACCATTTCTACAATGTGTAGGATAACATTCAAAATCCTTAAATTGGCATTTGAGGATCTCTTCCGTTTAGTTCCAACCATAAGATTGTTAGATGTAAAGTAGGTAGAAGTGAGTCTGAATCCCAATTCTACTACTTACTCCTTGTGTGACCAAGGGCAAATCATTTGGCCTTTCTGAGCTTCCCTTTCTTAAAGTGTAAAATGAGGGGGCTGAAAGAGATGCTTCCTCATAGACTTTGTTCTCTCAAGGCTTCTGAAAACTTTCCTTTTAGAATTTCTTTTCTCTTATGATTTCAACTTTTGCTGACAACTTGAGCTGGCATAAACCACTCCTTACTCTCACTGCCTCTCATATTCTTTGTTGTTGTTGTTGTTCAATCATTTCAGTCATGTCTGACTGTGAACCCCATTTGGAGTTTTCTTAAAGAGATACTGGTGTGGTTTACCATTTTCTTCTCCAGCTCATTTTACAGATGAAGAAACTGAAGCAAACAGAGTTAAGTAACTTGCCCAAGGTCATGCACTTACTAAGTGTCTGAGGCCACATATGAACTCAGGTCTAGGCCAGGCACTGTACCTACTGTGCCACGTAGATGCTCCTCTTTGTCTATATTGGTCACTTTGTCATTTATTCATGTATATGCTTTGTTTTTTAACTTTGTTGTGTTCTTCCTGAGGAGACAATAAACTCCTAGAGGGCAGGGTTTATGCTTCCTAATCCTTCCTGAATCCACAAAGACATATAGAGTGCTGAGCATTCACAAAGCACTAGATAAATAAGGATGGAATGGAGCTTGGTCCCTTCATTACCCTATCGCTCACATCCTCCAACCTGGCTCAGAGACTTAACAGGAATGTTCGGTACTACTGAGAGGTTCAGGGTAACCAACCAAACTATGACTGAGCTTGACTAAAAAATAACTCTGGTGAAACGCTGTTCTTTCAGTTTAAAGTTGTTGGCATTTTTGCTCTTTTATTATTTTTATAATAACAATAATAATATTAGCTAGTATTTATACAGTGCCTACTATATGCTAGGCACTGTGTTAAATGCATTACAAATATCTCATTTGATCCTACAACCACCCTAGGAGGTAAGTGCTATTATTATCCCCATTGTACAGTTGAGGAAACTGAGGCAAACAGAAGTTAAGTGACTTGCCCAAGGTCACAGAGCTAGTAAATGTTTACTTTGAACTCAGGTTTATCTGACTACAGGCCCAGCACTCTGTCCACTGTACCATCTAGCTACCTCCTACTTAACTTCTCAAATCACTCAAATCACAAAGCTTATTCACACTGAGATTCCAACCTGAATTGTAACTAAACTAGGCTGACATAAGTTTACATTCCCTTTTCATGTCAGCTTTTCATTAATGCTCAGAAGGAGAGCATTCTTAGATTTCATTCCACACTGAAAAAGGATTTCTCTTTCCTAAGAAAATAGCCGACAGTGGTTAAAGGTATTTGCCAACAGCAGTTACACGCAAGATTAAGACCAATAAATTCATTCATTAGACAAGCAAGGAGCAACATCATGCATCTGTCAACAGCCACGATGAGTTTTACTTTGTACTCTTTCGTAGGAAAGAAGTGCTAAAATGGAACATAGGCACCAGGATGCAATTTGTTTTCCAAGTCATCACAAAGAATTACTAAAAATTAAGTAGCGCATTTAATGAGAGTCGAGGGGAGGTGGCCTGTGCCCAAGAAAGAGTTGTACAGCAGGGAGCAGCCCAATAAATGCCATTTACTAACTTGTAGAAATATCAAACTGCTGAAAAAGAGTGGTCACTTTTCTTCAGCCTATGAATTCTTAAGTGGCTGAAGTTTCAGAAGACAGATGTGCTTTCTCAAAAGATGCCACTTTACTTAGAAAAACTTCTTTTGGAAAATGTGGCCCAGACTGGCACACAGATTTATAGTAGAGCTCCCATTCTCTGTGTTTACTCCACCATGTAAAACTTCAACTGCAATTTTTAGAATTCTTCTTGAATGTCATATAATCTAAAAGTCATAAGAAACAGAGTACTTTATAAAGGTACACAGATGCTGAAAATCAAAATGATTTTTGAAAGGTCATGAATAGGGCAAAAGTCATTGACATTTGAAACTGACAGATTTTTAATTTTATTTTGTTTCATAACCTTTTTATAACTTTGTTTTATAACCTTTTATAATCACCTTTATTTCCAAATACTGTTCCTCTCCTCAAGGAGCTGTCCCTTATGACAAATTAAAAAAGGAAGCAAGAGATTTGTTCAATTATCTTTTTACTTCTTTAAATACAAAAAGAGATTTCATTAATTATTTGTAAAATGTTACAACAGCATTCACTTTGGATCAAAGACTTTACTAATGCTTGTGTTAATAAGTAACTCTCCAAATTTAAAATATCTACAATATACAATTCATTATGAGATAAGGACTAGATCTGCCATTTCACTGGTAGGAAACTCTCAAGGTTAGGAAATGAAATTCTTTCTGCAACTTCAGGTCTGTACCTTGTCTGCAACTTAGAGAATTGCCTGGTACTAGTGACTTGCTCAGGGTAACACAGCCAGTATGGGTCAGAGGTGGGACATGATTTGGCCAACTCTCTATCCTCCACACCAGGATGCCTCTTACAATAAGCTGTAATCTCAAGTATAACCTGTGAGTAAACCGAGCTTCCTGAATGGGGTCCCAGCTAGTTGGACAACTCAGCTCTACCTTTCCATCTCTCTCTCCCTCTCCTTTCCAAAGGAAGGTAAATTTTCATGGCCAGAAGCTGCCCACTTAACTTGGGGTCTACTGGCTAGAATCCATCCATCCTTCCTTCCTTCCTTCCTTCCTTCCTTCCTTCCTTCCTTCCTTCCTTCCTTCCTAAAAGCTTAAACTCAGTTCACTCTGAAGCTAATAGATTGGATCACAATAGGTCCTTGCCCAAGCTCCACTTAATGGCTATATTTTGGGCCTTCCTGGCTTAGAGTGAATTTCAATGGTAACTGTTTCTCTTTGGAACAGCTACTCTGAGGGTCTTTCCCTTCCTGCTTGATTTTTTTTTTCTTTTTCTAATTAAAGAGGCCGGCCCTGGACTCACTTCTTTTTTTATTTTTATTTAATATTTCAGTTTTCAACATTGATTTAGACAAGATTTTGAGTTACAGTTTTCTCCTCATTTCTACCCTCCCCCTTATTCCAAGATGGCATGTATTCTGATTGCCTCATTCCCCAGTCAGCCCTCCCCTCTTTCACCCCACTCCCCTCCCCCATTCCCTTTCCCCTTACTTTCTTATAGGGCAGAATAGATTTCTATGCCCCATTCCCTATATAACTTGTTTCCCAGCTGCATGCAAAAAAGAAAAAAAAACTTTTTTTAAGCATCTGTTTTTAAAACTTTGAGTTCCAAATTCTCTCCCCTCTTCCCTTCCCACGCACCCTCCCTAAAAAGGCAAGCAATTCAACATAGATCACACATGTATCATTATGTAAAATACTTCCACAATGCTCATGTTGTGAAAGACTATATTTCCTTCCATCCTATCCTGTCACCTTTATTCAATTTTCTCCCTTGACCCTATCCCTTTTCAAAGGTGTTTGCTTTTGATTACCTCCTCTCCCTATCTGCCCTCCCTTCTATCATCCCCCCTTTTTATCTCCTTCCCCCTACTTTCCTGTAGAGTAAGATACCCAATTGAGTGTGTATGTTTTTCCCTCCTCAAGTTAAATCCTATGAGAGTAAGATTCACTCATTCCCCCTAATCTGCCCCCTCTTCCCTTCCAACAGAACTGCTTTTTCTTGACACTTTTATGTGGGATAATTTACCCCATTCTATCTCTCCTTTTCTCCCTCTCTCATTATATTCCTCTCTCATCCCTTAATTTTATTTTTTTAAGATATCATCCCTTCATATTCAACTCATCCTGTGCCCTCTGTCTATATTCCCTTCAACTCCCATAATACTGGGAAAGGTCTCATGGATTACATACATCATATTTCCATGTAG
>JAQQSZ010019149.1:0-10427 GCA_028646595.1 Phalanger gymnotis
GAAAACCATGAAAAACAAGTCAATGACTTGCTAAAAAAGACTCAAAAAAATACTGAAAAGTATACTGAAGAAAACAACACCTTAAAAAATAGACTAACTCAAATGGCAAAAGAGCTCCAAAAAGCCAATGAGGAGAAGAATGCCTTGAAAGGCAGAATTAACCAAATGGAAAAGGAGGTCCAAAAGACCACTGAAGAAAATACTAGCTTAAAAATTAGATTGGATTAAGTGGAAGCTAGTGACTTGATGAGAAATCAAGATATTATCAAACAGAACCAAAGCAACGAAAAAATGGAAGACAATGTGAAATATGTCATTGGAAAAACCACTGACCTGGAAAATAGATCAAGGAGAGATAATTTAAAAATTATTGGACTACCTGAAAGCCATGATCAAAAAAAGAGCCTAGATATCATCCTTTGAGAATCAGAGTTAGACAGGTCTGTATTCTAATAGCGGTATTGCTAGGTCAAAGGGCATACATGTTTTATAGCACTTTGGGCATAGGTTTTATATACTGGCATAGTTCCAATTTGCTCCAAAGAATAGTTGAATTAGTTCACAACTCCACCAACAGTGCATTAATGTCTCATTTTCGCTATATCCCTTCTGATATTTGTCATCATTTTCTGTCCTATTAACCAATTTAAGAAGTATGAGGTAGTGTCTCAGAATTATTTTTGTTTACATTTCTCCAGTCAATAGTGATTTAGAACTTTTATTCCCCCCTTAGGGTTATAGATAGCTTTGATTATTCAATTTTTTGGTCATTTATCAATTGGTGAACAATTCTTATTTTTACAAAAGTGACCCAGTTCTCAATATATTTGAGAAATGAGGCCTTTTGTTTCAACAATTGGGCTAGCAGCTGCTGTGGGGGTAAAATACCAACCAAAGCCCAACAACAAGAATACTGCAAGCACAGGTTCTTTTGATCTGCTTTACTAAGGAAAGAAACATTAAGGGGTTAACGATCTTACTTTAATCCAACATACAAATATCATTCACTCAGATCAGGGAGGAAAAGCCAGTACTCTGAGCTTCACAGTAAATACAAACAGAGCAAATAAACATGAATCAACAGACAGATTTCCTTCTGACAAAATCACAATATACAGTTACCAGAGAAGCAACAACTTCTGAGTTTTCTCCAAAGCCAGGGAGCTTATAACAATGGCTGGCCCAGAATCATGTGCCGCTCCTGCTGTGGCTCAGAGCACCAAAGAAGAAAGCCAACTTCTGGGTTTATATATATTGTTCAGGGTCAAAGGTGAGTCACATATGGGACTCACCCACGTGACCTAAAAGTATCACAAAAATATGACTTAAACCCACGAGGTCTAAAAGCTTCTGATTTCACAGACATATCACTCAAATCCATATAAACTAGGCTTTCCCTTGAGGCAAGGAAGTCATCAAGGATTCTTAATTTAATCAAGGAAACAAAGGCCAAACTCTTCAAGGGCACTTGGTTGAGTAAGTGCTAAAAACCCATCTTGATCATCAATACACCTTTATAAGAAAAACTTGCTTCAAATTTTTTTAACAAGCACTCTTTTCTTCCCTGGAACTATGACAAGGGTCTCTGGTTTAGTGTAGATGCAAAGAAACCCTTGTAACATCCTTCTGATCAGTTTGTCAACCCTCTTACCATGTGTTGTCTGAGAGTTCTGGAAGCAGCAGCTGCCACTGCTGCTGCTGATTCAGTGGCACCCAAGGACTGGTCCTGGTTTGCTGAGTCTCATCTGTGCTAGTGTGGCCTGCACTGGACTGTGCTCTACTCTGAACCATTGTTACAACAATGTTCCTAGCAGCTGCTTTGGGGGTGTAAACACTCCTTACCCATTGCGGTGTATGTATGTGTGTGTGTGTGCCTGTGTGTATGTGTATATATATATATTTATGTGTGTGTATATGTATATATATGAATGTGTATGGATATGCATACATATATAAATGTGTGTACATATGTATATGTACACACATATGTGTATACACACATATGTATATACATGTATATAAACATATGCATATTTATCCACATAAGCACATATATTTTATACACTCATATATAAAACAGAAAAGTACAATTTAAATTAGGCATGATTAGATAGAACTTGTGGTGAATCTGGAAGAAAGAAGAGATTCTAAGAAGTGGAAATAGGTAGTAGCAACAGCATCCTAGGTAGGGGAAAAGACTGATTCAAAGGAGATTAAGCACTGGGTGTGAGGAATAGCATGAAGATAAATTTAACTAGACTTATATGTGAAGTCCATTCAGGATTCTTTATTATAATTATCAGTTTTCATGACAGCTAAATCTATACATATTTTTGTTTAAAATTTTTCTTCTACTTAAATATAAATGCTGATTCCCAACACTCTCCTATCCCTTAGCAGGATGTCCCCCCAAAATAGAATTTTCGTATAGTTGTGCCTATAACACTCCACTTAGATTCATCTGCTCTCTGACACAGACTACTTTCTTTTGGTGACTTTAAAGACTTTTCCAAATATAAATGTTTAAATATACTACATTTTATCAGTGATTTAGGGGTTTTCAATGTTATTTTTTACCATGCTGATTTTATTTGTACATGCTAATTTTCTAACTTTTATGAATTGATTGGGAAAACATAAATTTTAGATTGTGTGGTAAGTACAGATAATATCATGTCATTTCAAATTGGCCCTGAAGCCATAAGTAATGTTTTTGTTGATCTTCTAGACCGTCACATAATTAGATAAGTTTGAATGGGCACTGGTGCTTTGGCAAAAGAATAGGTTGAAAAGAGCAGCGGCCTTGGAGTCTGGGTTGGAATGCTAGCCCTACTATTTACTTCTAGTGTGCCCTTGGGCAAGCGAGCAACCAACATGTTCTTCAGTTTTATTCATGAAATGAAGGTAATAGTTTTTGCTTTACATCCTTCATGAAGTTACTGGTAGGGGGTTGGGAAGGATAGATTGTAAACCATAAACCCCTATAGAAACATGAGCCATAATTAAAAAAGCCTTGATTTATTATAATTAGGTACAAGGATTGAATTTATAACTGCATTGGCATAGGGAATCACTAGTGAGGAAACTCCCTCTGTCAATGTAAGTCAGTACCTACTCTGCACTTTATAGATGTAGAGGGGTATCTAGAATGCTGAGAGATTGAGTGATTTGCCCAGAGACAGTCAGTATATATTGGAAACTGGACTTGAAACCAGGTCTTCTGGTTTTAGAGACATAGTCTATTAGTCTATGCATTAATTCATGTTTTTAACCTCTCTTTCATTGGACTTGGCAGGTTTAAATCTATTTTGAAAAACAATTACACTAAAAGCAAAAAAAAAGGGTGAATTTTAAAAATGTAACTAATCACATTATAGTAGAAGAAAAGTTAAAAGGAATAGATGAGAATAATGAAATGCCAACTCTAATACAGGGTGTTCCAAAAGTCTTGGTGCTTTATCAGGCCCTAAAATGCACAAGACTTTTGGTACATCCTACATATGTGTTAATTCATATAGTCATTTGGCTGTGGAGCAGGAAATGCAACCTTCTCTATGTCTTAGCAAGCTTTTGGGGAGCTATTAAGAACCAAAGACATAGAGACAAGGTACCTTCTACTGATAAGAAAATAAATTCTACGAAAGTTATTTTTCCATTTCTTTCTATAATAATTTGACAGGTAGCTAAGGGGCCTTAGGAGCACAAGTTGACATTATGTCAGACTTGGCATCCCACCTACATCTATGGAGGCCAGTGTGATTCCATTTTTTCCCCTAGAACAAGGGATTCCATCTATCAGTCTACTGGAAGATCTCCATTTAGATTTAATTAATGTTATGCTCCTAAACAGCAATTAAAATGATTGAATTGCATCAGAAGGATAACTAGGATTGATCAAGACCATGTGTCTCAGGAATCATCTTAAAATATCTAGATACTTTAGTTTTCCACAATATATTTGATTAAGCATGTCTGGGACCAGGAGCCACATTGCATTTGACTCAATTTTGTATATATAGCATCATTATAAGGGTGAAAAACCCATAGATTTTTGTGCCAAGTTCTTCAAATGGGATAAAGATACAAAAGATTATTGTTGGATAGTTTCAGAGAGAAGGTGCTTGGAATATGTAACCTTTCAAAAACTGAAAAAGAAAGGAGAAAACTCTCTTTGTGCTAGAAGAACTAAATGATTGCTAAAAAAAAAATAGACTAATGCCAATTAATTGATTAATAACAATTTATTGACAAATTTAGGCCCATGATTAGAATTTATGGAAGAACTTTTTTTTGAGTGAGAGAATTGGTGCCTTTGGTAAGATATTTGAATGTTGACTTGGCAAAAAAGTAGGATATATACTACCATGGATAATTCGTCAGATGAAGATTCTACATGTGTGTGGAAAGTGTTTCACCTTCTCAAAATCGAACCGACAAGGCTCTGGAAAAATAGGATTTCTCATTTTCCCCACCTCCCCTACCAGTCTCCCACCCAAGTTTGGAGGTACTTTAACTGAATTCACAGCTCCCATCAACAATTCATCCTGGCAAGGTGCTAATTAGAGCAACTTAAATGGTAGCTTGACTCCAATTTCACTTTAAAATCTACAAATGTGTTCAAGATGCAATGATTAAATTCTATATTAAAAAAATACACTTTCAAACTGACTGCTTCAGTTTGGCCTCTCCCATGCCACAGTTTCAACCCAGTCTGGTTTGATTTATGAGAACTCTGAAAAGGCTATGTTCACAGTCAGCCAAGTTCTTCCTTCTGGAGTGTATCCCATAGATCTCCTTGCTATGTGGAACCCCCATTCACAAGCCTGAGAGACTTTCTGCTAGGATGGAGGTTGGCAGTAGCTGGATTGAATCTTTTATGTTTTTTAGTTTGAATGAAAAAGAATAACCTTTTACTTGGAAAGAAGCTACTTTTGAAATTTTTTCCTAAAAGGGAAAGGTCTGTTTTCTCTTGGTCTGCCTGTAATGAGTGGTTTCTATCTCCTAAAAATCTGTCTGGTTTCTTTTTGGTCTTTCTTTACCCGCAGAATTATAGTAAAACATATGGTGCATTAGGAAATCACTAATTGAAAATAGGGGAAGCACATGCAAAATCATCCTCAGAATAATCTGGTTCTACAAGATATTCTTACTCCAATCAGCTTATAAATAGCCTCCTAGTATAGTAGGGCCCATATTAGGCACACCACACATTTCCATGTTTTTAAGCCTGCATAATCTCTGCAAATTGAGAATAGATCTTTATGCCAAGTTCTTCACCGTGATGAAGACACAAAAGGCACCATATGGTATAGATCTTGCTGCAATTAAGGGAGAAGAAACAGAAAGGAGGAAGAATGAAAGCTGTGACTCTGAAAGCTATCTCTAAAGTTGGGAAGAAACATAAATCATTCAACAAGTATTTCTAAAATACCTTACCATGTGCCAGGCATACAAAGGAAAAGATTAAAGTGGTCCTCATTTTCAAGGAGTTTAGGTAATGATGGGAAAAGCCAAAACCCTGGCATATCTTATGCAAGAAACTAAGATATACAGATGTGTATAATGGCTTAATTCATTATTACTCCCAGAAAATACCTACATTTCATTATGGGACTTTTTGAAGATACGATGCTTTAACTCTAAAGAATTTTTCTTCAATAGCATAATTTCAAGCTCAAAGTCCTAAATTTAAAGCTGAAAGGAACCTTATCTAGTTCAGCTATCTCATTTTACAGAAGAGAGCTTGAAGCCCAGTGTGGCTGAGCGACTTGCCCAAGTCACATGGGTAGTGTCAAAGATTAATGAAGACAAATTTTGCCTATTTCTAACTTTGCCTAGATGATATCACATTTTGTCTTGATTGCATCAGAATATGATCTAGCCCTTTTGGTGACCTTTGTTTCCATTTAAAATGAGGAGAATTCAGAAAAGAGCACACTGGACAGACAAGAAATTTAGTATTTTGCCTGATGAGGACACGTTGAAAGAACTGGCAATGCTCAGATTGTAGAAGAGACAACTCATGGGGAACATGATCTTTTTTTTTTGAGTATTTAAAAGCTTGTTATGTACAAAAAGAAATCGACAAATTCTGTTTATCCTGAGAGGAAAGAACTAGAAACAATGGGTACAATAGAAAGAACTAGGAATAATAGGCAAATTTATGCTTCACGGAGTTTACCTTAAAATCTGATATTCTATTATTCATCCTAAAAATATGATCACCAAACACTATATTTCAATTTACTGATAATAGTGCATTAAAGAATAGCCTATTCCAATAGATAACCACTCTCGAGATTGTACAGTCACTCCAACCCTTTCATTTTATGTAAGATAATATTGAGACACAGAGTGACTTCCTCAAGGTCATGCAACAAGTTAGTATCATTACTGGAGTTAGAGCCCACTATTGGAAGTAGGCTTCCTAACTCTTAATATTCATTCTAGTACAGAGCTTAATTATTCTTTAAAAATTGTTTTAGTTTTATTGATTCCATGATAGGAGTATAGTTTCTCATTTACCTTGAACAAAAATATCCCTGGTACCTGACTGGCCTACTGCCTTGACTCATCTCTCTGATCTCTGAAGAACTTAAATAGTTCCACTTATACAGACTTAGGGCTCTTCCAACTTCATATCTGCCTAAAGATCACTAGAGTCACAGTATCTTATCCTGCTGGAAGTCGGAGGTGGCACTGTATCCATATATATAGAAGCTAAATGCACTATATCCATGTTGCATATTCTTCTTGTCTGAGGACAAATTAACCTTCTTTTGTTGACTGTTTAATAATTTGTAAGTGTCTTTGTTTATTACAACATTGAATCTGAACAAAAATGGTGCCAGCATCAGGCCCATCATTAACATTCTAAGTAATCAGTAATTGTGATGAGATGGGCTAGCTTTGTGACTCCCACCATGAGACTGGCCTCATGACTCACAGCACCTCCACTCTCCATCTGCTGTCATGCGTGGTGTCTGCCCCAAGACAAGCTCATTACTTTTAAACTCGCTGCCTTTCTTTTTATTAATTGTATTTCTAGCACCAAGCACTTAGCTTTGCTCATAGTAGGTACTTTATAAATGTATTGCGTTGAATGTGAGTGGGGACTAATAGGTCACAGCCAAGAACCCATCCTCTAGTCTCTGACCCAGAGATTTCAAAAGAAAGGACAATGAGAGCAAAAGTGAGAAAGAAACTTGAATATTCCCAGAGGAGGTTGAAAAAAGAATCTTATTACTGCTCCAGGAAGAAGAATGATTTGATGACCTGAATCAGTAAGGAAGGGGCATACCAAGGATCTTGGAGGAGAACCTTAAGCAAAAACATAGCGCAATGGCTTTTGAGGGAGTGTTCTAATATAGCCACTGCTGAGACACTTTTCCCAGCTTATTTCCATAGGCTAGGAAAACTCTCTGAGGAGTTATCACTTTTATAGAACTAGAATTTTTTTTTTAGCTCTTCCAGAGTGGGAATGATAAGACTTTTTAGGTGAATGAGTTTGAGAGTTATTCACATCTGGCCCCATAAAGATGAATTCAAATTATAACCAGCTCATAGATTGGTATCTGAAAGAGAGGGGGTGAAATCCCTAAAGGAAATCGATTTAAGAATTGTGATTAATGTGGCAGGTACATCCACATGACCTGCTACACCCTATATTCAGCTTGTCTCAGGGTTAATTAGATCTTGCCTTTCTGGTGTAGCCCTACCAGAATAACTCTAGACTTTCGTACAGCTTTGTAGATGTGAGTTGATCAGATGGTCAAAGAATAGATGCTTTAGGAATAGTCTGAGAAGTCATAAGCCTGCTCTTTCCCAGAGTGCATTTTAGGTGTAGTTCCTGAAATAGCATTAATAGGAAAGCAATTGGTTGCCAGATGATATAAGTTCTAGGGAAATTGTTTCAGGAAATTCAGCAACCAGGCCTCAGGGACCCTTCAGATCTACACAAGTTAGAAATACCCTTTAAAACTCCTCTTCTATGTAGATGATTCAGGGGACCACAGAGGGAAGGATTATCATTGGTTTAGTATCTATGGGGGCCCTTTCAGCAAATTGTTACTGTGAGTAGGTTCAAATGGATACCCTTACAATCAGCCAAACCATGACATGTATAGTTAAAAAAAACAAAATTGGGTCCTGGGGTCAGGGTATGTGTGAAAGATATTGCTAGTGATAGAAGTGAATGAATTTTTTCAGCTCTCATTATGAGAAACTTGTGTCTTGTGTGAGGCAGATGGAACCTGGAAGCTTGTGGTAGACATTGAGAAGCTAAAAAAAGTTGCCATGTCCATCACTAGAACTGCTCCTGATCTCATCAATGTTGTAGGACAGGTAATCCAGGAACAGGCTAAGTGGTATGAGGTCATCAGTTTTGTCAATCTATTTTTTTTATTCCTCTAGCTGAGACTATGCAAAAGCAATTTGTTTCCAGCTGGGAAAGAGTCTAATACATTTTTGCCACCTTTCCTCCAGGCTATCTGAACTTTCCCTCATACAGGACTATTAATTTTAGTAGTGTCTTAGCATGTTGTTCACAATGTGTTTTGATTGTAATCACATTTATATACCAGATGAATAGAAAATCGAGGCATCATTTTTTTTTTCAGACAGCTAGTTGGTGCAGTGGATTGAATGTCTGGCCTAGAATCAGGAAGACTTATCTTTGTGCATTCAAATCTGGCCTTAGACACTAACTAGTTGTGTGAAACTGGACAAGTCACTTAACTCTGTTTGCCTCAGTTTTCTCAACTATAACATGATCTGGAGAAGGAAACTGAAAAGCATTACATTTTCTTTGCCAAGAAAATCCCAAATAGGGTCATGAAGAGTTAGATATGACTAAATGATAACAAAAAGCATTCTTTTCAAAAATGATTTCTTTTTTTGGCAGGACAATTGGGGTTAAGTGACTTGCCCAAAGTCACACAGCTAAAACATGTGTCAAGTGTCTGAGGCCAGATTTGAACTCAGGTCCTCCTGACTACAGGGCCAGTGCTCTACTCACTGTGCCACCTAGCTGCCCCTGGATTTTCTTTTGCAAACTTTCAGGGTTGATGAAGACAGTAACCTCCTTCTATATTATGGTGGGTACCTGATAGAGTTCTCTCTTACTGAGGTTCTTGAAGAACCACTAGGTTAATTGTATTATATTGACACCAAATGAGGCCCTAAATCAACTGGTGTTCTATATGAAGGATGAAGGATAAGGAATCAAACCTAAGTTAAGTCTGGGGAAATACGGTGGGTGGGGAAAATATGCAGGGTGTTCCTAAAGTCTAGACACATAGGCAAAAACACATATTTTCAAGAAATGAATGAAATTTTCAACAATTTATTTAATTGGAATATTAACAAATAATATCTTCAATATGATTGCCATCAGTTGTGATGCAAAGGTTGATGCGTTTTTCAAGACTGATGTGAATTCAATGCAATAATTCCACATTGCCATCAGTTTTAGCACATCCACTCTTAATGCATTCAATCAAGTGTGTCGCATCTGCGATTTTCATTGAGTATCCCTTCTCCTTTAGCATATTCCAGAAAAAGAAGTCAAGGGGCCTAAGGTCTGTTAATATTCCAAATATTTCAAAATATGCATTTTTGCTTGTGTCCAGACTTTAGGGACACCCTGTGGACGATTCAAAGATAAGGATTAGGTACTTATGCTTGACTGTTGATGATACAAGAAGGAAACCCAGAGAATTTTCAGGATGCTTTGGAGTACATATATTTCCTTTCCAGATATCTTTATAGTCCTCATTTACAAAGTTGTCTGAAAGTCTGTTCCTTTCAACTAGGGTCCAGGAGAAAATAAAGTCCTGAAAATCTAAGAAAGGTTGTCTAATAGTATCTCGTCTTGGGTCCTTTTGACCCTGGAAGGCCCATATTCTTTGAGAGGTGTCTGAATATAAAGAACTAACTCAATGAAGCCTTTGGTTGGCACCAAGAAGTGACCAAAATAAACTACTGTTAGTCCAGAAATAGCCAGAATTAGTCTTTGTCCAGAATAAGTTATTATGGATAGAGTAATGCAACATGGTACATGTAACAAGACAAGTAGAATGCAGAAGACTTCTATTGCCAAATAGAAATGGTAGATAAAAATAATTCTTGCTTGGATCCCTCCAGTATTAGTACCCTTGACAAAAAGTTTATGGCTATGTCAGAGAATGAAGCCTTCATTCCAGACCTGGGGCCTAGCCTCCTCTTCTGGCCGACTAGAGCTCCCTCTATAGGAACCTGGGCCTTGAGGAATACTGTTTTGCCTGATTTATTCATGGATTTATCTACTACGAAAGAGAAATAACACAACTGGGATTCAGCAGCCGTTGATTCATTAACAAGGTATATTGTAGAACATGAGGGCCCTAGGGAGTTGTTTCCACAATCTGGCTAGCAGCTTCTGTGGGGGT
>JAQQSZ010019150.1:0-10427 GCA_028646595.1 Phalanger gymnotis
CTTTCCAGTCGCCATCTTGGCTCCGCCCCCAACTGTTGGACACTTCTAATTTTTAGACAGTTTTTCCTAATAATAAAACCAAAATTTACTTCTCTGCAACTTCCATCCATGGGTTCTGGTTTTGCCCTCTGAGACCAAGCAGGACAAATCTAACCTCAGTTCTATCTTGATGTACAGTGTTAAGAAAGAACTGACCAATAAGGTCCTAGTCCTTAGGATACATATCATTTGCCTGTTGAAAATCCAAAATGTGGAACATTGAGAAGTCAATTTCTGGCCAAGACTTACTGAGGAGCCATTAGTAACTATGTGATGATAAAAATCATCTGGTTAGCTGACCTCAAATGATTCAGGAAGGGCTGAGTTGAACCTGAGTATATATGAAAAGTTCAATCAGAGTTTTCTTCAATGGTTTTAATTAAGAAAGAAATACTGAGTTGCAGATAGGAGAGCCCCTCCTGAGACTGGTGGCACTGCTTCTTTGGAATTTCATATTTCTTGATTTTAAGTGAATGAATATTCTGAAATTGAATCCACCCAGGTGATTGGGTGAGATCAGAAGCATCACTGAAGTCCCACAACCAGACAGATAAGAGCCAGTGGAACTTTGTTTAAGGCTTTGTTTAAAGAGCCAGCATGGCAGCTGAGAGGACCTGTTAGAAACAGATGAACAAAGATCTATTCCAGACAATCAAGGGAGTGACTTCTAAGAAGCTATACCATACTCAGAAGTAAACTTGCTAGGGGATTCTGAAAAGGGAGAAAAGGACTCGCACAACCAGGAGGTATCCCTTGGCCCTATATATTCCCTACACAGGTGCCTCAATACCTATGTTTTGAAATTTAGCCTATTTTCCCTAATGGAGAGTGTAATCACAATATTGCTAACAGTTGTTGTGGGAGGTGAAAGACCAACAACACCAGCATGCAGGAGGGCTGCTAGCACAGTTTCTTTGATCTGTTTTTCTAAGGAAAGAAACTTTAAGGTCTCACCTTAGTCAAACATGTATATATCATTCACTTGGTTCAGGAGGAAAAGACAGCACCCTGAGCTTCAGAGAAAATACAAACAGAAATTACAAGCATACATTATATAAATAGAGCAAATAACACACAGAGGTCAACAGACAGGCCTCTTATCTGTCTGACCAAGTCACAATAGTTAGCAGAGAGAGAGGCACCAACATCTGGGTTTTCAAAGCTAAGGAGCTCTGACATCTATTACCCAGAGTCTCTTCTGGCCAAATCACAGAACACTCTTCCAGTGAGTGAGAGCCCCAAAGCAAAACACCAGCCTCAGAGCTTATGTACTCTGTTCAGGGTCAAAGAGCATCACAACCATGTGTCACAACCATGTGCCACAAACATGGGCCTCAAACCCACGGGACTTGAGCCAATGTTGTTGTTCATCCTTTGTTCTTGAAGGGGACCAGTCAAATGAAGAGGGTGATATCTTGTCTTGCAAGTGCATTGGGTTTGAGTAAGGCAGGGCTGTGCAAAGTAATCAGCCCCATTCTCTCTTCCAGAGTCATTAGAGTCCAGTGGCGAGTCATAGGGCAGTATGATTGGTGATGGCCCTTGATGCAGTGGGAGACCTGGGCCTTTTTAAGCTAAGGTCTTTCCCAGTTCTCAGTTTGTGTGAGGTAACACCCTTTCAGTGATGAAACGCTAACTGAGAAGAAGGTAAGAACTGAGGCAAAAGATGGCCTAGTTTTACTTCACTAAAGAACCAATCTGGGAAGACCCCCAGAGTTTCTGGCCAGAGCCATTAGCCAATGAGACCACTGGCTTTGGCAAAATGATACCTCCTAGAGGCTTCCATTCAAATTGGATGCTGTATCCTAGACAGAAAGAGAAAACTGAACACTTTTGGGCTACATGTGTTTGTGTATGGGAATATGTGTTTTAATACACATCAAATAAGGGAGAGGGATAGTCAGCACATCTACTAAACCACAAAATTCTGCGACTTAGGCTACAACGAGCTTCACACACTAACCTGGTTCTTTCATTATCTGGCACAGCTCCTACCCAACAAACTGATCTGACCTTTGCCATAATCTTTAATTAATGTCTTTTCCTCTAAATTAACTAGTAGAAAGCAGTTGGTGTGGGGTGCATAATACAGGCACACTGTGTATAGTTATGCCTCCTCTAACACAGCTGTGTAATTTGTTTCTTTGCAAAGTGGACCAAAAATATGAAGGTGAAGGCGGGGGACAGATCATTTCCTGCTGCAGAGAAGGAACAAGCAGTCCTCCAGTATTCATTATCTTGGTCCTTAAGCATGGACAGATTTAGCTAAAAAGTTCTGGCCTCCTTATGTTCTCCCATCTAATAATGAATGGGGTTGGAAGAACACAATGTTGTGGAAAAGTCTGAAATAACCGAGCCAGAGATTTTTAAATTGAGAGATTTTTATGAGGACAAAGGGAAGATTTCTTAGGGCTTTTTTATAGCAGCTGAATCATTTCTACTGCTCTAATGCTATTCCTCTGATGCACAGAGCACCTTACTTAAAAAACAACAACAAAACCCACAATCGTAAATCCACAGATGCAGAATGTGAAATAAAGTAAAAAAAATCTGTGTAGCTATAAACTATCTTCAGACTTCTACTGAACAGCTTACTAGATTTTATATTTGCTCAATCATTGGTCATAAGGGTGACCTTAAATAAATCACCTCTTTCTACCTCATTTGACAAAATGGTGTTACTCTACAAGCCATAAAGACTAGAAAGAATTACATCAGGCCTAGGAACAAATAAAGAGGCCCCCGGAAAAAAATATGACCAAATCACCAGATGTCTTGGATAATTAATGAGTAGGAATTTTTTTGAGGAATGGAGGAAAGGGGGGGGAGTAGGTAGACTCCAATTAGAGAAGTAGGATGCTATAATATGCCTTTTCCCCTTAAATTAAATTAGTCAAGAGGAACAACAAAAAGGTGTGGTGAATTTTTTTCAACATTTTCACATTCAGATCTCAAAATAATTTTCTTGTACAATCTCTTCTTTTGGCAAGCACAGACTTGAATAAAATGTGGGATAGGGTAGCATTAAGAAGAGTGACTAAGGACTAAATTTTTTCTAAGGAAACTTCATATATGCCTTCAGATGGCTACCCATCTTCTCTCCTCCAGGGCATTCTCTCTTTTTTAAGTTTCATGATAGAATCTTTTTCCTGTTTCTCTTTTTAAATGTCTAACCATTCTTCCTCTCTCTAAATCTTGGTCTTAGACTCTTTTGTCTCTATACGCTCTCATTTGGTAAACTCATCACCTTCATTATTATCTATATGCAGATGAGTCCCACATCTACATATTCGGTCCTAATCTTTACTGAGCTTCAGTCCACAACAACAGTCCACTGGACATTGCAAGCTGGTTATGTCATAGATACCTCAAATTCAGTATATCTAAAACATATCTCATTATCTTTCAAAAAACAAAAAAAAAATAATCTACCCTTTTTCTGAATTTCCTGATTTCTGACAAAGGTGGCAACTCCTTCCCAATTTCCCAGATTTGTAACCTCAGCATTATTATAGACACCTTTCTCTTGAGCCTTTGACACTGTCGATCATTGCTTTTCCTTCATACTCCCTTCAGGAGGACTTCATGACATTGCCATCTCCTGTTTCTTCAGAAGCCTGTCTGTCTATTATTTTTCTGGCTTTTTTGATGGATATTCCTCTCTATGTCTTCTTCTATGGATGTCCTCCAAGGCTCTGTCATGAGACCTCTTCTTCTTTCCCTCTATATGATTTCACTGTTGATCTCATTAGCTCTCATAGTTTCAATTATCATGTCTATGTGGCTGATTCTAAGAATGACTTGTCCAGCCCTAAACCCCTCTCAGCACTTCCAATCTTGCATCTCCAACTATCTATTAGACATCTCAAATTAGATGTCCCACAGATATCTTAAGTTCAGTGTGTCCAAATTATCAATTGTCCCCCACCCTCCAAATCCTCCTCTCTTCCTAATTTCCCTACTACTATAGAGGCCTTTAGGTTACTCAGGCTTCAAGATCAAATATGAAATCCTGTTTGTTTCAAAACAGGCTACCTCCCAACCTTTCCAAGGCATACTTCTTACACCTTACTCCCCTCTCAATGTGCTTGCTCTGCAATCCAATAACTCTGGCCTCCTTGCTCTTCAACTCCACCTCCTGACTCTTGAGAATTTTATTGGCTGTCCCCCATGCTTGGAATGCTCTGAGTCTACATCTCTACTTCCTGGCTTCCCCAGCTTCTTTCAAGTCTCAGCTAATGTCCTATTTCTGCAAGAAGCCATTCCCAGTCCTGCCTTCTCCCTCTGAGACAACCTGATTTATCCTGAATATATCTTGTTTGTATATAATTGTTTATATGTTGTCTCTGTCAGGTCTAGAATAGTGCTTGACACATAGTAGGTGCTTAACAAATGCTAGTTAACTTGACTAAATAGAGAGGATGATGGTGAAAGATGCCCGGAAAAGTAATAGGAGGCCAAGTTAAGAAGGCATTTAAAAAAATGGCAGACTTTATATTTGATTTTGGTCATAATAGGGAGGAAGGGACTACTGGAGTGGGATGATATGGTCAGACATGGAATTAAGGAAGGGGAACTTGACAACCAAGTGGACTGAGGACATGTGTGTCAGGGAGACCAATCAAGAGGCTCTTGTAATATTCCAAAAGCACAACGTTGAAGATTGCACCAGGGGAGCATCAGTGTTACAGGAAGGAAGGTTGGTAGAGATATTATGAAGACAGAAATGACAGGATTTGACAACTGAGTGGATATGGCCAGGGCGGGAGGGGAAGGAGTGTGTGAGGAATCGAGGATGACACTATGATTGCGAGCCTGGGTGACTGGGATTGTATTACAATAATGGGGAAATTAGAAAATGGGAGAAAGTTTGTCAGGGAGAAGAAATGAGTTCTGGTTTGTGCATGTGGCACTCAAGATGTCTATGAAACATCTACTTTGAAGTATCCAACAAAAGCAGCTAGAAACACAAGAATGGAAGTCAGGATAAAACTTATGGCTGAACAAATAGATCTGAGAATCATTGACACTGAGAAGATAAAATTAAATCCATTGTAACTATTGATACAACGAAGCAAAAATAGCAAGAGAAGTCCCAGGGCAAAGCCATGGGGACTCCAAGGTAGCTTTTGCTGGAACTTTGTCCACTTTACCACTAACCGTCTATCTTGTTTATATTTAGTAGTTTGAATATTGTTTTCCCCATTAGCCTGTGAGCTCTTTAAGAGCAGAAACCTTCTCTAAGCTTTTTATTGTATCACCAATGCCTGTCACTGTTCTCACTACATAATAAATCTTAGTAGGCTGACTTACCAAAATCTTGCCAAAGCCTTTTGATTTCACCTTTGCAACATCTCTCGGATACAACAATACAACTTCTTCTCTCTGATATTGCAACCACCCTGTTGTAGGCCTAGTCATTCCTGGACTATTTGCAATCATCTGCTCGTGAGTCATCCTGCCACAAATCTCTCAACTCTAGTCCATTGCCAATTTAGGCACCAAAGTGCAGGTCCAACCATGTCACCCACACACACTAAATAAACTAAACTCTAATAGTTCCCTAATATCTCTAGGATTAAATATAAAATCATCTGGTTTGACATTCAAAGTCTTCCATAACCTAGTCCCATCTCCACTTTTCCAGGATTCTTATACTTTATATCCCACCATGTGGGGTGACCAATTCAGTGACACATCGGCCTTTTTGATGTCCCTTGAACAAGATAATCCATCACCCCACAGAGGGTATTTTCACAGTTTGTCCCCCATTTCTGGAATGCTCTCCTCATCTCCATTTCCTGCTTACCTGATTTCCTTCAATTCCCAGCTAAAATCACACCTTCTATAGAAAACATTTCTTAATCCCTCTCTAATTCTAGTGTCCTCACCCTGTTGTGTACAGTTTGTTTGTACGCATAATTATTTACATATTGTTGCCACCATTAATTTGTGAGCTCCTCAAGGAGCAAGGACTTTTGCCTTTCTTTTTATCCCCAGCAATGCTGATTTTTTGAATGATATCCAATCAATTGCCATATCCCATAGTTTCTACCTCCCCAGCTCTTGCATCTTTCCCCTTTTCATTACTTACACAGGTGTCACCTTGATATAGTTCTCATCACACCCTCCTGATCAGGAGGCATCAACCTCCTGATTGATGTTCCCTCTTCAAACCTCTCCCAATTCCAGTCCACTCTCCAAACTGCCAAAGTGATTTTCATTAAGCGCAGATCTGACTATGTCATACCTTCATTTCTGTGATTTCCAAATTGGCAAATTGGGGAGTAAAGGTAAGAGGGCTGTGGCATGACCACCGAGAGTTAAGTGATCAGTCAATGAGACAGTGGGAAGATGGGCTACGTTCTCGCCCCAAATGGCAACGTAGGCTTGTCCCCAACACAACTACAATACCACTTGTGCCAGTTCTCCGCTTCACTCATATTCTGCCTCTAATCTTATCATGAATCTGTAGGTCCCTCAGTGTAGTTATAACCTATCCCTTCACCTTTACCCTCATTCAATCACCTCCAACCCTCAGTGGTAAGTAATCCTCAGCGGCCGGTAGGCTCTGTGCTCCAGGACGGTAACCAGTAAGCCGTGTCTTGTGCCCTCCCTACAGTGGAAAAGCATGAGGAACACAGGATAAGCATGCATGTACACATCGTGATTACATTTCCTTTTCCCCAAAACAGACTGTTTTGCATTTTCTGTCAGGACCATCCATCCAGTCATACAGGTTCACAACCATGGTGTTTTCCCTTCACTCACCCTCCTTCTCCATCTCTCCTCTTCCATGGTCACCACTCCAGTTCAGTCATTCCTCACCTCTTCCCTGGGACTACTGCATAATGGAGTCCTAATTGATTTCCCTGTCTTCAGCTTCTTTCCTCTCTGATCCATCTTCCATAAAGCTACACTTGCCCAAAGGACAAGTCTGATCGTTTCACTCCCCTGCTCAAACTGCAGTGGCTCCCTACACACTAGAGGAATATTATTTTATTTTTTCTCTCATCCTTTTAACATTTCTTAAAATATCCAAAATTATTAGTACAGCATTAGTACATAATTTAAAACTAAGTAAACATACATATATTGGGAATATGCACGCAAAATTTTTTACTAATAGGGATGCACGACCAAAAATGTTTGCATATCACTGCCCTAGTACTGGGCTATTTATCTGTTGTCTCTCTCAATAGAATGTGAGCTCCTTGATGGCAGGGGCTATTTTCCCCTTCCTTTCTTATCCCAGTGCTTGGCACAATGCTTAGCACGTAGTAAGCATTTTTAGAAACACTTGTAGACTGTTGTTGTGGTTGTTGTTCAGTCATTCAGTCATATCCAACTCTTTCTGACCCTGTGGACCACAGCATATTCTGTCTTCCACTATCTCCCAAAATCTGTCCAAGTTTATGTTTGTTGTTTCAACGAGGTTATCTATCCACTTCATCCACTGCTGTCCCCTTTTCCTTTTGCCTTCAATCTTTCCCAACACCAGGATCTTTTCCCTAGAGTCCCTCCTTCTCATTATGTAGCCAAAGTATTTAAGCTTCAGCTTCAGTATTTGATCTTCCAGCGAATAGCCCGAATTATTTTTTTCTAAATATTAATTGATTTGACCTTCTTGCTATCCGAGGGACTCTCAAAAGTCTTCTCCAGAACTACGATTTGAAAGTGTCTATTCTGTAGGGCTCAGCTTTCCTTATAATGTAACTCTCACAGACATACACTGCTACTAGAAAAACCATAGCTTTGACTATATGGACCCTTTGTCAACAAGGTGATGTCTCTGCTTTTTAGTATGCTATCCAGGTTTGCCATAGCTGTTCTTCCTTATAGACTGACTAGTACATACGTTCCAAAAGCTCTCTATTGCCTTTCTTAAGATAAAGTTTAAACTGCTTGTTTTTAAAAGCCTTTCACAATTGGGCCCTTTATCTATTTAGCTTTTCCCTATACTGCTCCATTTCCTATACTACTGTCTATACAAATAAGTCTTCTTGCTTTCCTCATAAGACATTCCATTTTCCATCTTCATTTAATCCCTTCACAGTGGCCACCCCTAGTACCTAGGCAGTGCTCACTTCTTCTCATTTGCCTTGGATAATCCTTTACTTCTGCCAAGACTAATCTCAAGCCCCAACTCCTACAAAAAGCTTTTCCTTATCCCTCAGCTGTTCTCTAACTACCTTGTATTTATTTCGTATTTATCTTGCATATATGCAAACATCGTCTGTCAATAAAATATAAGCTAGTTGAGGGAAGAGACTATTTCATGCTTAAGAGTAGGACCAGTAAGCATTTTTTATAGCACTTTAAGGTTTGCAAAACACTCAGTATATGTTATCTCATTTAATTCTCATAATAACCTTGTAAGGTAGATATTATTGTCATCCTCATTTCATAGATAAGAAAATGGAAGGTTGAGAAAGGGTAAGTGATTTGCCATGGGGTCACAAAGCTAGTGAGGGAGGCAAGATTCAAACTCAGGCCTTCCTGAACACAAGTCCAATAATCTATTCACAGACTACGCCACCTAGCTGTCCATCAGTTCTTGTAACTGCTCAATAATGCATAATGAATGTTTATTTGCTGATTGGTAGGCTATTCTTTGCCAATAAAAAGGCACTAAGAAGCAAAAAGATCACTTGTGTTGAAATCCAATAAAAATTACAATACAATCATATAAAGAGTTATTTCTACACCTAAAGCCAGTGGGATGGAGTTGGGGAAAGTGCAAGGTAGTGGCAGGCTCACGTGGTGAATGGACACTGGAGGGAGAAAGTTCCCCCTGACATTGTGGAAAGGTACAGACAAAGGAGAAAGATCTGCAGCCTGGAACAAAGCACTAGTCATTCCATGCTCCCAAGTTGTGGTTCTGAATACAGCTAAATCTTAAATTACATCCAGTAAAATAAACACCCTTATCAACCTCCAGTCAATTAATTCATCTCATGAGGCAGAATTTTCTGCACACAAGCCACACCAAGAAAGAGAGACACTCTACAGTTTTTTTCATGTCTGATAAACTAATGAATTAAAAACTAATTAACTTCTTGATTTGGAAGGGAATTCATGCTCCCTCCCTCTGAACAAGCAATCATCATGTCCCAGAGTGTCATAATTGTTAACAACTAGTAGATCTAACATTAGGCCCTGAGGGGGTTCTCCATTAATGCCTTCATTTCCATCCAACAGCTTGATGAAGTAAGACTATCATGAGAAGAGCTACTTAACTACACAAAGCAATATTTCTGCTGTGAGAGATCCATCCATGAGGATACCAATGAAAGCAAACTCCTCCTGGAATCTGAAATTCTATTTGTCAGAAAATTATACAAGAGCAGATTTGAGAGTAAATTTAGAGGTCATGAAATCTTAACCCCTGACATGCCAAAAAAGTATTATTTAGTTTCTACATGATGACCTCTAGTGACAAATAACCTTATACCCAATTCAAGGAAGAAGCTAGGTAGGAAGGAAGGAAGGAAGGAAGGAAGGAAGGAAGGAAGGAAGGAAGGAAGGAAGGAAGGAAGGAAGGAAGGAAGGAAGGAAAGAAGGAAAGAAGGAACAGGCTGCCTTCAGAGAGCTCACTCACTCTCTGTTGTGGGTATACAATATTCACACAGCTAGTAATAGGAGATAGACTAGACCTGTGATTTCACTGATATAGGAAACTCT
The DNA here is from genome assembly GCA_028646595.1 of Phalanger gymnotis. Lineage (NCBI taxonomy): Eukaryota > Metazoa > Chordata > Mammalia > Diprotodontia > Phalangeridae > Phalanger > Phalanger gymnotis. The sequence continues at coordinate 9,721 of JAQQSZ010019150.1, forward strand.
TGATGAGGAAACTCCTATCAATGTAAATCAGTCCCTTCTCTATTATTTGTGGTGTTTAGATTTGCCTAGAGAACTGAGGGGATAAGTGAATTGCCAAGGGTCACAGTATGTTCCAAAGGCAGGAGGAGCTGAATCCAGGTTTTGTTTTGTCAAAGTCAGCTCCCTATCTACAGATAAACAAATGCAACAATAATTCCAAATAATTTCAAGAGATCAGGAAATCCCTCATAGAGAAGGTGGTACCTGAGCTGTGCTTCAAAGGAAAGTAGGGATAATAAGAGAAACAGGGAATGCATTATAGACATAAGCGGCAGCTTGAACAAAGAGACAGAATAGGAGGTAGAATGTCTCTATGGGGAGCACCCAGTAGACCAATTGGATTGGATATAATCGATTTCACTTTTCCCTGGCTCCAGTTGTTCGGAAGGTTTTCCTTGAAGAAAAAAAAAAACTGGGGCGGAGGAAAAGTTACATGATAACTTTATTGTACATTTAAAAGGAATAGCAAGTTGTACATAATAGATTTGCATCTTCATGTGAAATCATCTTTTTTCTATTCTACTATGTTATGGAAAGGCTTGTTTTGGGGGTGGAGCCAAGATGGCGGCCGGGAAGCAGTGACTGGCGTGAGCTCCCCACCAAGTTCCTCCAAAAACCTATAAAACAATGGCTCTGAACCAATTTTAGAGCTGCAGAACCCACAAAGT
>JAQQSZ010019151.1:0-10427 GCA_028646595.1 Phalanger gymnotis
GTTTTCTTAATGACTTCAGAGACAGTAATTTAGCAGATGAAAGGGAGTGACTCTGACTTTTCTCTTTCTTTCCCAATGTTAATCAGGACTATTTTGAGCTGCTTCCAGAGAATGAAGGCGAGGAAGGATGGGTTGCTCTTACCCTCCCTTATAGGCTTCCAAGTGATTGTAGGCACTTGGTGTCTAAAGCCCATGCCCTCCCCAGGCAAGCCTGCGCTTTGTTTGGGCTGCCTCTTGGGTGTTTGTTCTTCTTTGACTTTAGGTGAACGAATACATATCTGGTGATGGAAGTATCAGGCTTGGAAGTTGTCTTGTGAGTTCCAGAGGACTTGAGTTCCATCAGTTTTAGGGCAGGCTGGACCTAGTAGAAATTTATGCATTATGCAGTTACCAACAAAAGAATTGTTCCAAGTGGCCATTTTACTGTGTACCCTAGAGTTGTTTGCACAGTGTTCTGTTAAGGTGAAAAGTAAAATACTTAATTAGCAGTTCTGCAAATGCTTTATGTTATGATAAAGTTTAAGTATGAGCTCTCCAGCAGATTATAACAGAGGTTACAAGCAAACTTCCTAAAGCTTGATTTTTTAAAAGTTTGCTTTTTGACAAATCTGTACTTGTCTTCTGTGTTCAGCATCTTTTGTGTGTTGGTATGAATAACTGAATTGTAAAGGTATTTATTAACTGCTTACTATGAGTAGGGCACTATACTAACTGAATAAATTACCCTATCATCCATGATTCACATTGGATATTGAGTGACTTTTTATCTCCTGCTCCCCCCTCCCTTTTCTGGAGGAACCTTTAGATAAGCCTGCTCTATTAAGCTATTGGTAAAAGTGTCCTTGGGATTAGGGGTTTAATGGACTGAAGAATGTGAGAAATTGCCTAACCTCTCTCATTAAAGGTAGGTTGCAACTCCTAACTGGGTTCAAAAAAGAGAGGATTGAGTGCCCCAGCCCTGTAGACTCTGCAATGGTACCTCAACCTCAGAGTTCTAGTCTGACCCCTTCCTTTTACAAATAAGGAAATTGAGGTAGAGGGAGATTACGTTATTTGTCCAGGGTTGTAGCAAATAGTGTGAGAAAGATAGGGTTCAAAGACAGGTCCTCTAACTCTAAATCCAAGATACTTTCCATTCTATCTTTCTAGGGTAACACTGCACCCCTAGTGCTTTTCACATGTTCTCTGGAATACTGACACACCTACTTTTCCAATCACAGATATTCTTAACCATATCCTCTAAGCCAATTCCCAAGTGCACGCGGTCACTGGTAACATACAGCAATCTATTTTTCATCATATTCATTACAAGGAGGGAATTTTTCCTTCTGAACCTTGCTTGTGTACAAATGATAACACACAAATAACCTGCTAGGATCTTGGAAATATGCTACAGCAAGAAATGGAAAAGAAACATGTTTTTCCTCCTCTGGATATGAATGCTGGCCAGCTGCCCAGGGGCATGTGAAAAGGGTGGGGGTGGGGAATGGGGCAAGAGATATAGAACTCAAAAAAACATTGTCTTGTCTTGGTAGGTGACATTTTATAGATGGATTATAGTTTATGAACCATTCAAACCCCACAGTCTGTCATCTGTCGATGTAAGAAATTTTGCTTTCAGAGGCAGAAGTGATCAGTTTCAATGAGAAGGAAATGGGAGAATTTGCAGAGATAACATTAAATAATCTTTGATTCAATAAAAGTCACTTAGAAGGATAACAGCCAATAACTATAATGCTACCATTTTGATTAAATGGAAACCTCCAAGTAACTTAATTGAAGAGAACTGACCTGGAAATAAGACCAACTACAGATTGACTCCCGCTTTTATAATGTATTCTTATGTCACTATGGGAACTCCAAATACAAAGGTGAATTACAGTATTTAACATGTTTTTAGACAGATGTTTTTGTTTAAAAATTATCACTGTCATCATGCAAGTTTTTTGGAAGGGGGTATTTTGAAAGAGAAGAGAAGTTAGAAATACCAACTACTACATTGCTAATGGCCTGGGCTTCACTTAACAAGCAGTGGTTGATAGACAAAAGCAGAGGCAGTCTAAGCCTTAGACTTTCCCATTTCCAATTTTTTTCCTCACAATAAACCATATAAATTCTTATTTTAACTTTGCCAGTCATTTAAAACCTCCACTGAAGAGTGGAAGAATAGGGTACAGGGTATTACTGTAAGCAAGTAGAGAAATCCATGCAACAAATTTTTCTAAACAAAAGTAGACATCCACGTTGCTATTCCTTTTCTTCAGAAACTGAAATCTCCCACTCATAATTACAGACTTGAAGCAAAGGACACAGGAGTGAATAGATTCATGGCTTAGTAAACACTCCTAAAGGACCCTACTGAATATATGCAGGTATAGAAAGGGAGCGGGTTTAGGATTCTTGTGGGAGATTTTTGTAGCATGCTTCCAAAAATAAGGTTCTGGGAGGGCTGGGTTTTTGGAAAGTTTTTAGCCTGGCTGGTTGTCAGGATAATCTTCCCTCTCTAAATATAAGTGCCTTGCTGTTTTGTAAAGTCTACAGCCCAGCTGACTGAAACAAAAGGTGTGAAGTTCCCCCTATTCATCTTAATGGGGTGTTAATGACTTCAAAGGCTGGCTGTGACCGTTTAAATGTGAGCACTATTAATCAACTAGCAAAAACACAAACACCCAGCTTGAATCACTGAAATTTAATTGCAAGGGACAGTTGGGTCCAATTTTGGTTTTGAATGAAGACTTGTGTAAAAAAAAAAATCTCCCCAATGAGCTGCCTTCATGCCAGCTTGGCAGACTTAAGGAAAAGTCCAACAGGCACTGCCTTCTAACCTTTGATTGAGATTTAAAGAGCCTGTTACTCCCAGGGATTTGCAGTATAGTTGTTCTGAATAAAACGAATAACTTTTACCAGCAGAATAAGTGTCTATTAAGCAGTAACTTGCCAAATTAAATTTCCTTCAAACTAGTTTTCATGTACCTTTTGACTGGAATTAAAAAAACAACCCACATTTTTCAAGATTTCTAGGCAAAGTTTTAAAATAGCTTCTCATTTCTATACCACGTTCATTTTGAACTTTCTGTTTACTCACAATGCATTCATTGGTTATGGCTAGATCTGTCATTTTCTTTCTCACTGCAAGTTTGGGAGAGAACCATGGCTTTATCATGGTCAAAGTGCTCAGGCTTAGAAAGAGAAAGGAAAATCAGAATTTGTTTGTTTCTTTTGTTTTGGGAGGGGATAGATGCAGTCAGTGAATTCAGAATTTAGGAAATCAGAACACTGAAATGAATCCCAGCACAGGTAAATTCAGTCCAAAAATACTTCTGTGATGACTATATTATTTACCCTAAATGCCTTTCCCTTGGAATCTTTGAGTTTCCCTGAAGCAGATTTTAGTATTCGTGGGGTATTTGTTTGTTTGCTTTGTAGTATCTGCTGAAGCCTGGGCCAAAGATCTGCCTGGGTCAGGCCACAGTTTGCCTAGGATGCTCTGCTTGCCAAACCAGGAGGTCCATATGCTGGGTTTGTTTTGTGTAAGCCAAGTGGGGTCAGACCAGGCCACTGCTTGAATAGTGGGGGTTCTTCAAAGAATAGTTATGGGTTATAGGATGTGATGCATTTATATTGTGGGTTAATATATCTTTTTTCCTTTCAGTATTCTGACACCAGTAGCCAAGCCACTTTGGGTACTTTTTCGTTTCCAACTGGCTTATTGCCTTGGGCAGAAAGTCATGAGAATTTATCAGAAGAAATGGAGATGGCACCCTCCTAAACTAAAGACATTCGGTTAAATTTTTTTTTTTAAATTTATCTGGAGAAAGAGAGAAAGAGAGAAAAGGGCATCCTGTGTATATAGAATTTAAAGGGATAGCATTCTGGTGTCTTGACAAAGATAAGACAATCTTGCCAATAAAATACTGTTTTCTTAAAGTGTAATTTTTGTATTTCTTAAAAGATTGGAAAATGTTATTCTTTAGAAGTTGCTTGAGAGGAAGGTGGAAGGAGTGGGAAAGAGAGACAGACAGACACACACACACACACAGAGAACAAGAAAAAGAAGGAAAGATGGAAGGAGAGAGGGAGAGAGAAGGAAAAGAATCAAGAGAAAAAGTGACCATGTTTTGACACTACAAAAAATGCTTTGTGAGAGTTAATTTCATTGTCATTGGAAGGTGCAGGAGTTCAATAGAGTAGGATTTTGGATACATAATTTCTTTAAGACCTTGTTTCTCCCTTTTCTTCCTCCCACCCTCCTTAAAATGCAAAGAGAGAGAAAAAATGGAAAAGTATATTCTAACAAGAACCTAGTAACATTCAATTTCTTAGTGGAAAGCTTTGAATTCTGGAGTCAGAAAACTTGGTTTACAGTGCTGTCTTTATTATTACTACTTGTGTGACCTTAGACAAGGTCTTTTAACTTCTCTGGGCCTTGGTTTCTTCATCTGGGAATTGAGGTGGCTGGCCGAGAAGGTTTACAATCCCTTCTGGCTTTAAATCAACAATCTGACACTACAGGTCACTTCTTAGTTCTCTGCTTCCCTCAATGCTCCTTATCCTAGAATCCTGGACTGTCTGTCAGCTTGTCAAGTAGTATCTATTTAACACTTTCTAGGTGTCGGGCACTTAATACAAAGAAAGGCAAAAAAATAAGGCCTGGAAATCCAATGACCTCTTTTTATAGAAGGGGAAACTTCTCTATGCCTTATTTAGGTGACTTGCCCAAGAACACATGGCTGATAAAGTGGCAGAACTGGACTAGAAGGGAATTCCCTTTGCTCTTACTCCAGGACGCTCTCCAAGAATACGCTCCACTTTGAGAGACATTGAGTCTCTAAAAAGACTCCTGTCCCAAAGAATTTCAGTCTTTCAAGGGTTTTAGTTTTGTTCCACTATTTCTGGGTAAGCTAAAAGCATTCTTTAGTACTTTATGCTTGTGTTTTCCCTTTTTCTGATAGTCGGGAGATAGGAGGAAGAAAAGGGAAGGGAAAAATCACAGGTTTTTCCCCCTTTTTCTTTTCTTTTGAGGCAGGGAGGGGCCTTCTCCTTCTCCATTGAAGACAAGTCTAGGGTTAAGAATTAGTTGTTTTGTGTTCCTTGCTCTATTACATCCTGAAATTCTGTCTGTTTCCTGACTTGTAAAAGTGGGAATAATTATAGCAGCTCACTCCAGAGTTGTAACCTTCACGGAAAAATGAATGATTATAAAGCTCTTTAGAAACTACAAGGCCCTATAGAAATTCTAAGCACTGAAGTCTTATTACCTCACTGGGTGTGATAAAGGAAAAGAAAGGTTTAATGGTTTAATATAAGCAAATTTAAATTCTTGGATGAAAGGTGTGAGAGAAGTTCAAAGTTATTTTATTATTATTAATAATAGGTGATGCACCCTCTTCTTCTAATCAGGATACATTCTTTAGATTAAAGGGACTGTAGTTTCTCCAACTAACTTTTATCTACAAAGTGTTGAAACATTCCTTTTGTTTTATGGATGGGAGAATTGAATGGCAGCAAACTCCCCCTCCCCCTTTTAAAAAGAAGCTCTTTTTTTTAAAGGGAGTTGAAAGAAAAATAGCTTATAGCCTATTTACTGAACAGGTAGCCATTTCCATGGGTCTGCTTTTACAATTTTATTTCTTAATCTGGGGAAAAGTTCCATGGCCGTAGGGAGATTCATTCTCCTTCACCTGGCTGGGAGGACCTGGGGCTCCTCCTAACATATTCTTCCCCCTTTGCCTCAATTTCATTTTGACATGAATTTACAGTAAAATCTCATCAAATCAGCAAAGGGACAGACATACCTGGACACGCAAAAACATCCCTCTTTTTGTTTGAAAAAATAATCACAATCTTATGTACCGAGTGTTTTAAGGTTACAAAGCAGGTTCATAACAAGAACCTGGTGAGCTAGGATTGGCATTTGATTACTCCATTTTAGAGATAAGGACAGAGATGAAGATTAAGGGACTTGGCCCAGGTAGTAACAGGAGGAGCAGGAATTCCAACTCAGGTCATCAGACTTTAAGGCCAACCCTTTTCCCACTACATTACGCAATGCCTTGTGGTTGAGAAAGCAAAATGGAATTTTTATGTCAGTTGCTCTGGTTTACCTTTGATAAATAGAAACTTCCTGTGTCCGAATCCATGTGAAGATAGATAATTGGCATAAATCCTGGACAAAAGTGTGAAGTGGGCATTTTTTTTTTTTATCTTCAGGGGCTCGTCATCCCAGTTTCATAGTCTTATCCTCTATGGAGGAGCTCTTTTCCTTCCTTTCAAGGCTCAGACTAGTAATAATTTCTACCAAAATTTACTTTTAAAGCTAAAGTTTGCCCTTTAATGTGTATAGTGTACCCCAGTGCTTTAACAAATATTTGGTGGTGAATTATGGATAAAATTCATTCGCTTCATGGATCTCAGCTGATCTACTTGTCTTCCTTTGAAACTCTTGTTCATGTCCTCACATAAATCCTCCAGAGAAGCTCCATCCAAATTGAGGGACGTCTTTCTATATGTCTTTTAACATATGTGGGTACCAATATAGAACTCAGGCTGCATATGATAGCCACGACGATGGGGTTTTTGGTTTTCCCTGTGTGAGTTTTTTAGACCAAACTAATTATTTTTTTATCTTATTTAAGAAACTATATAGTAGGTCTTTCTGGGGCTTTACATACTCAGCACAATGTCATCCACAAATAGGCAAACCTCATCAAGTTTTAAGGAATATCTCTCCAATTTGTAGTCTGCACAGGATATCATTCATAACATTGGCAAAAACAGGACTCATTGACTCATTATCTATCTCCTCAAACCAGTCTTTCTTCCAATGATCCCCATTACTGTTGATTATTCTAGACACCTAAATTCACAAACTTAATGTTCTGAAATTGTGAAATAAGCATAAGAGATACTGTGTTGGAGGGAAATCTTTAAGGGGGTTTTATTCTATCAAGTCAAATGCTATTAAAAAATCAAGAAAACAATGCTTATAATGAGATCTTGCATTTTCAGCACCTTTCAGTGCATTGTATGACTATTAAGAGGTGATTTGTTCTAGAATGTTGTTTCTGAAAGCCTTTTTTTTCTCATATTTTTGTGAATGATGCCCTTCATATGTGTGGAGAGCATTCCTCTAAAGATTTTATAGAGTTTCAAAATTAGGCATGTGGCTTGGTGGTTATTGATACTTATTTGATTATGTGTTCAAGTGGGAATATTTTCCATTTTTTTAATTTTTAAAAATATCTCCTCATTCAGATATTTTTAGAATCCATCCCTCAACATGCTCAGAGTTGTATCATTACTAGCATAGGTTTCCTCTCTATATAGTTGATATGGTCCAGTTTCTCTTCCTGTTGTTCATTTTTTTGTAGCGCCATTTCCACTTTTTCGTAACGCATATCAGGATCTGGGAAGGTGGAGTCTAGATCTGATGGTTTCATAGCCATTGACAAAGAAAAAAAAAAGCTTTGTTATAGAAATAATAACACAATTGCTCCATTGTTTTGGCCCATTTTATGTTCTGGTTGTATTTTTTAATGATCTTGGGATTGCGTCTTACCCAGCTTTCTCCAAGCTTATTTTTTCCCCTCAATCGCTTCTCACTATTTGATGGGGGTAAGGGGTAATAATGCATGTAATCATCTACTCTTCTATGAGATACTGGAAAGACTGTTTCTAAATTAGTGTTGCCTTTGCCTGTCATATCTCTTTTCTTGTCAAGGAGGTCAAGATATTGCTGGTCAAGGAAGTTCTGAGCTCTTTAGGCCTCCTCATTGTGGCAATTGCTTTACCTTAAACTTCTGTAGGACATCTGGACAATCCAAGCTGATGTCATTTCCTTATCTCATTTCCCATTTTTCAGTTTCAGTAGCTTGTTTGAATAGGTCAGATTAGAGCTTAATAGAGTATTTGAATTCCTTATCTTTTACCTTATTTGTATTTTGGTGTTGATTTTTACTTTCATAGATATGATCTATCCAGCCTGGTTGAACAGGGCAGTTCATTTGGAAATGACCGTCCCTTTGGTAGCTTGTCATTTCCTGTCAAGATACCAGCAATTTCACATTTAGCCTTTTCCACTTTAGTATAAATAACTGATAACTTTAAGCATTCTTTCTCCTGTAGGAATATCATTTAATTAGCAAATATTAACTAAGAGCCTTCTAGGTGCTATAAAAATATAATTCAGGTACCTTTTTTTCAAGGAATATAATATAGAGATGGGTATCATATACATATGCAAGCATATATGTTAAATAGTAATAAAAGAAATATTATAAGCGCTGCCTTCGCTCAGTATGACTAAATCAAATAAATGGTATAAACAGTGAGTGCTTTGAGGCCAGCATGCTCCTTTGTTCATAGTAGGTGATCAGTAAATATTTATCTCATGAGTTACTTCATAGGAAGGAGATTACTGTGAGCTAGAGTAACGAAGCCTTGATTAAGCTAGGATTTGAAGGATAGAAAGGATTTGGGAAGGGGAGAGGGGTAGAAGGAGTACATTCCGAACCAGGACGAGATTATAAGATCAATATTAAAGTCAAAAATGTAATTTTGAGAAGAGTAAATAGACCAATCTGCTAGAGATAAAGATTTGAGGTAAGGAAATAGCGAAAATAGGATTATGAATAGAGGTTGGGGTCAGATTTCAGAGCCTTTAATGTCAAGTTAATCAATCTGTTACCAAACATTTATTAAGAGCCGTGATAGCCACTATGCATTGGAGACACAAAAAAAGAAAGGAAAAAAAGAAAGAAAGGAAAGAAAATAATTCCTGCTTTCAAGGATCTTATATTTATTGGGGGGAGGGGGCAGGGAGATAGCATGCACATTAGTATCTGAATGAAAATTCATTAAATGTTTACTCTATGCCAAGCATTAAACTAAGCATTGTAGATGTTACAAAAATACAAAAAGCCAAATGTATGGAGTGTAACATTGTGGGTCTAGATAAACCCCACACCTGGGTATGTTTGGATCTGATTAGCTCTTATCAAACAGAAATATGGGGTCTTAAGGTCGGAGGTAGAGAGCCTAGCCAAAGGTGGAAAGTAGAATGCAGCAACATGGCAAGAAGATGACGTGTGTGTGTGTGTGTGTGTGTGTGTGTGTGTGTGTGTGTGTGTGTGTGTGAAACAAATATAAAGTGATTGGGGGGGGGTGGGAAGGGGGAGGCAATTGCAGCTAGGTAGATCAGCAGACTTCATGTAGAAGATAACACGAACTCAATTTGAAGAAGACTAGAGATTCTAAAATCTCTAAGGTAAGGAAGGGGTATATTGCAGGCAAGGGGTATAAGTAGTACAAAGGCATGGAGATAGGAAGGACAACAAGAAGTACAATTTGACTGGACCATAGACTGTGTATGGAAGCAGGTTGAAGTGAGATTGAAAAAGATTTAATGGCTGAACAAATGAGTTTCTGATGTGATCCCAGCAGCATTTAGGAGCCACTGGAGTTTATAGAGCAGGAAGCTGACATGATCTGCCTTACTTTAGGAAAATTCTTCTTCCAGCCATGTGGAGGATAAATTTGAGTGGGGAGAGCAATTTAGAGGCTAATGCAATAGCCCAGGCATGAGCTGATAAGATGGGGGTCTGAACTATGGTGGTCTTATGAATAGAGAGAAGGGGATGGATAAAAGAAATGTCATGGAGATAGAATCAACAAGACTTAGCAATTGATTAGATATGTAGGATGAAGGAGAATGAGGATCAGAGGATGATTCTGAAGGGGCAAACTTGGATGACTGGAAGGATTGATGGTGCCCTTGACAGAATGATGGATTCTGTTTGGGACAAATTCAATTTGAAATGCTGATGGAAAATCTGGTATGGACTTTATCCTATGAATAATGGAAAGCCATTTAAGATTTTGGGGCAATATAGCAACTTGCCAAAGACTATTTTTCTAAATATTAGTGTTGCCTATGGTCATATAATTAGTATATGTCAGAGGAGGGGATTTAAATTAATGACTTTTGGTGCCAAGTTCAGTGCTCTGCCTACTATGCTGCACTGCTTCTTAATAACAGAACAAATAACTGACATTCACATAGTATTTTAAAGTTTGCAAAGTATTTTATTGAATTTTTAATTGACATATATTAATGTACTTTCCCTCCCTTGATTAAAAGAGTCTGTAACAAAGTCTTTTAACAAATATGCATAGTCAAGAAAAGTAATTTACCACATCATCAACATTCAAGAATATGTGTTTCATTCTTGACTACATCACCTCTCTGTCAAGAAGGTGGGTAACATAGCTCATCATAAGGCCTCTGGAATCATGGTAGGTGTTTTTATTGATCTGATCTATCATGCTGTTATTATATAAATTGTTCTCTTGTTTCTGTTGAATTCATTCTGTATCAGTTCATACTAGTCTTCTGAGGGGTCTCATCTCTATCATCATTTTTTTTTTTT
>JAQQSZ010019152.1:0-10427 GCA_028646595.1 Phalanger gymnotis
TGTGTGCTGAATTAAAGTAAGCTTGCCAACCCCTTAACCTTGGTCTCCTTATTAAGGCAGATTAAAAGAACCTGGGCTTTCTGGCTGTCCGGCAGCTTTCTGGGTGCTGGCTGTGGGTGGATCTAGACCCCCCACAGAAGCTGCTAGCCAGGTTGCGGAAACAACAGAAAGCAGCCCACACAGGTTATTTGATCTGCTTTTCTAAGGAAATCAACTCTAAGAGGTTAACAATCTCAGTTTAATCAAACATACATATTTCAATCACTTAGTTCAAGGGGAAAATATCAGACCCTTGAACTTCAAGGCAAATACAAACAGAAATTACAAACATCAACAGACTGACCTTGTCTGATTCAAATCGCAACACGTAGTTACCAGAGAACCACCAACATCTATCTGGATTCCAAAGCTGGGGACCAGTTACAGCTTGCCCAGAGTCTCAACACTCCTTCCATGAGTGTGCCCCAAAAGTCAAACATCAAGTTCCCCTCAATTATATCCTGTTCAGAGCCCTGAGGGCTCTGATCCCATGTAGGCTGGGTGTGTGAAAGTTCCCCATCCCCAGTACCATATCACATACAAGTCAATGACTCCTGATTGCCTTGGTGCTGCGAAATAGCTGAGAAATACTCCAAGACAAAGACAGCAAAAGGTTTCCCACCAATTCAAACAAAAGGCAGACTGGATAGTCTTAGCATCCCAAAAGGGAAGAACTGCGTAAAGTCTGATTGCTGTAACAACCTGTAAGTACTTTGAAGGAAGAAATTGCTTTGTTTCTGTCTTTGGATCTCTGGTACAGTATAAAGTAGCTTCAATTAAATGGCTGGATTGAATTGAACTGAATTCCATCTGTTACACTTACTTGACAAATCTTATCAGCCCTACTTCTGAAACACCTCTTACGTCTGTCTTCTCTCTGTTGTTCACACAGTCTAGGCCAGGCTCTCACTACCTGTTACCTGGACTACAGTATCATGATGGGCTTCTAATTAATCTTTCTGCTTTCATTCCATCTCCACATGGTTCACAAAGGTTTAACTATGTTCCCTCTCTGCTCATAAAGCTCCCAAATCTCCATGTTGCCTCTAGAATAAAATGCAAATTCTTTCATTTGGTATTTGGAGCCTTTCACAATCTGGCTCCAATCTACTTTCCTAGAATTACCGATTACCACATTACCAATCTTTTCCCAATCTACCTTTTAATCCAAATTGCCTCATTCCATTTACCCAGTACTCTATCTTATACATCTGTACCTTTGTCTAGTTGTAAGCTTAGAGGGCACGCTGCCTGTGAGAAGTCAGAGGTACTTCTAAAGCTCAGTTCAAATGGCCCTTCTTGGGATCTTTACTGACATGCTCAAACATTAGTGCTTCATTTGAAATTGCTTCGCACTTACTTTGTACATAATCCGTATTTCTTTATCTGTGTACAGGTTGTTTCCCTCTATAGAACGAAAGCTTCTTCAGGTCAATAATGTTTGCACCCCCAGAGCCTTGCCCAATCTCCGGAATTTCATAAGCATTTCATAAATGCTTATTGACCGACTGATGAGCACTAAGATAGTATTAACAAGAGTCAGCCCTAGGCAAACCTGTAAAACAGGAGAAAATAACTGGTATTTAGAACCTCTCCCAGCCCCTGTTCCTTTATTCCTTTATGCCTAGCTGCCCCAGGCCCACAAGGACCCTCGTGTTGCTCCCTGTTCTCCCAAAGCTTCCTGACTAGGTATTTATTCTCTGGGCATCATTGTGTGCTCTAAAATTATCTTTTACCTTTCTTCCTTATCATAATTTCCTGTTTGTGGTTGGCTATGCCAAAGGAAGTGATCTGATTCAGTAATTCATACTTTGATAACAAGGTAATTGATTAATAACAAAGAAATATGTTATGCTTTCCACAAGACTTCAAAAAAAAAAAACCCGGCATACTACATTAATCCAAAAGAATCTCTATTTCTGCATTTCAAGCCAAGAAGTCCACTTTATTACCAAGAGATTCAGTATACAAACACACCACTAAAAATATACTTCTATACCCTGGTGAGTGAAATTTGCACATACCATATGTAAAGTATTTCCTGTTTCCTGAATTCAGAAACCTGCTGCCATAGTACTACCATGAGGTAAGACAGCACTTTTATTTTTTTTCAGATTCACAGTTCATATTCCAATAGAATAATTTAAAATATTTTTATATTTCTAATATTATAACAGAACCATGCTCTAAAACTAATTTTCCCACCTGATAAGAAAGGAAAAATAGCCTTCAAATTGAGCCAAAGATTAAAGATTAGTTATCACCACTGGGTAGCAGCCTACACAAAAGTGTATTATTTTTAAAAAAACATACAGCAACCACAGCAACAATAACAAAGGACTTTATTAAAAATATAAGGGAGAAGAAGTTAATATTTTTCTGCAAAATCTAAAATTTTGTTTTAAAATTTTTTGTAGGCCAATCGATACATTATCATGTTCTACGTTGTTCTCAACCTCTAAATAAAATATAACGGCTGTGAATTGCATCCACCATTCATTTCAATGGCCTCTAAATTACTATTATTAAGCCAGGATGTCTTAGAAACAAGAACCCTTTTATCTCTTTAGATGATTCCTATGTCTTGGAAGAAGTTTCTGTTGTTAGACATGAGCTAAATCAATCCATCGTGCTTAACGCTAAACATGTAGTGACTGCTCCAAATTATCCCAAATGTGTTTTTCTTTATCTTCTTCATCTCCTGACAAGGGTAGGAATTAAGCCATTAGGAGATTTAAGGATACACTCTGTTACTGGTGCTTTGCCTTCACTGTATTGAAATATTTATTTGTTTCTTTATTCCCAACTGGAAAATACAAAAAAAAAAGTATTGTTTATCTTAGTTGTTTAATGAAATGATAAATCTGCATTTATGCTTTGGATATGTTGTAGTTATCCAGGAAAATATTCTAGAGGCCTCCATCTACTATTGCTAGGTATTCTACTTCAAAGAAAGCAGCATAGAATTTTTGTTTACACTCTTAATCAGGAAGCTGCAGAGAATTTTAAAATGCTTAGTATGAATTATTGTCATAATGTCTGCAATTCATCAGCACATTATCTGACTCATGTCTTTCTTTGACTGTGGATTTTAATTATAATATTCATGTGAATTTGGTGTTCCACTGAATCTGTATTTTTGTAAATCATGGAATGCCACAGTATCTGAAGAACTAATAGTTATGGGTCACGCAGAGGGTGGTGGAGAGGTGTATGCTTAGTATGGGTAGAGTATAATATATTACCCACAAATAATTATGGTGGAGACATGCACAAGAGGCTACTTAGAGATGACTTATCAGAAAAGAAAGTGGACACCTCTCATATAGTGAGAGCTAGACATTCTGATGATGCACAGGCTACCACGTAGAGTCACAAGATGGAGGGAAAGGCCAATCCCGCCCCCTGCCTTGCCCCAGAGTCTAGAGCTCCTGCTGAGAATTTATACACGTACATGAATGACAGCTATGAAAAAGGAGAAGTCATGGACTGGGATCTGTCCCTCTGGAAGAAGTCTCAGCATCGGTGAGATCACAGATCTATTATTGCAAAGCACATATATTCATGCACATCTGTTTGTACTGATGAGCTTCAACAGACTTTTCTCTGCTCAGTGGTTTATCTTTTTATTTTGCCTTTCATCTTTCCCTAGGCTCAGAGTGGGTGAAGAGGATTTATGTGATTTTTTTTCTATCAGAGTTCAGACTGGACAGGCATTGGAGTAATCTACAGAGGATGTCCCTGCTGAGTGAGGAGGCCAACTTAGTTCAGATAGGATGCAGGTGAGGTTCAATGTTCATATGTGTCCTATTTCATAAAGATTTTTTTTTTGCTTCAGAATTGAGATTTACCATCCAATTCTTGATAGAATAAATCCCACTACATCGATAGAGTCTCAAGAAAGTTTTCTTCTCCCTTTTAGCTGTAATGGAAAGGGCAGAATATTTGTAATGAGATCCCACATTTGTATACTGGTTCTGCTACTTTTGTGGTATTGAGGAATTTACTGCTCTGATCTTCAGTCTCCTGCCCAATTAAATAAGGACAGGTGATCTCTAAGATCTACTCCCCACCACCCCTAATTTAAATTCTATGATCCTAAGAAACTCTGAAATCAAGAATTTTTTTTGGTTTTATCTCTAGAGCTTAACACCTTATCCGACATATAACAAGTCTTGCCAAGTACTTACTGATTGATCCTAAATCATTGCTTTCCCTGAATATTAGTTTGTTCATCTGCAAAATGGGGAGAGAAATATTTGCACTACTTTTCTCACAAGGATACTCAGAGAATAGTGCTAAGTAAATGTGAGTCATCACCAATATGATTACTGTATATGTATGTGATTTCATTGCTCTTTAGAGTAGGATGTATTATGTATGTAATCTTACTAATAACTCTTAGTACAATGTAATGCACCCCATGGGCACAAAATCAATATTCATCAACTAACATTACAAAGTCAAAATTTCAACCACTTAATTCAGAGCTCTAGCCTCATTAATTTCCCTCCCAGTGTCTAAGGTGACATTTATGTAAAACTTTTCTAATCATTTAATATTCAGATAAAACTATTCTTTTCATAGTCTATGAGCCTTCATAGCAAACAAAAAGGTACAACAGGAGAAGTAGAATCTTCTATCAGATTATCCTAGACTTTTTAAGATGGGTTATAGCACCCCTGGATTGTAAAATTCTTAAGCAGTGGAACCCTGCTTTCTATGTGTTTTATGCTTCTTTCCTCAACATTTAGGATAGCATTAGGATGCCCCAGCAAGAAAGTTAAACTCTAAGTGCTTTACGCATTACCGCATAACTCATATATTTACAGCACTTTAAAGTTTTCAAAATGCTTTCTTTAAAATAATCCCAGAGTGGAGTTTGCATTCTTATACCACATTTAGAATAAAGGAAATTGAAGCTCTGAGAGGCTCTTCACTCTGCCCTGCTCTCCCGTCTTCCATCTGTTGGGACGTCTTGTTGATTTTTGCTATACAACATCCCATCTGTTGCTATGTCTTGTTGATTCTACCTATAGGATATCTCCCATCTGTTGCCTTGTCTCCAATCGCATTCTTCAGCTAGACTGCGGTAATACTCTCCTAATTTCTTTTTATCCTTCCCTGCCCCTCAATCCAATCTCTATGCAACTATCAAATTGTTACTCCTAAAGCACAAATCTGGCCATGTCATTTGTCTGCTCAAGATTTAGTGATTTCCTACCTAGTGCCTCTAGGACCAGTTTACTTGCTGTCCTTTATAAATGTATTTCATTTTGTTACTCCATGACTGTTTATAAACTATATCCATGCCTTGAACTCTCTTCGCAATTCCTCATTTTGGAATTCATAGTTTGCTTTAAGACTAAGCTCGAATACTTAGCATGCTATGGCCCTCTTCATTGCCTTTGTATAGACTGTTTGCCGATAATACGGTGGGGCATAGCCAGCACCCATAATGTGTAGGTTTCATACTCCTGTCTCTCTGAGTTTGGCTTATGCACTCCAACCTGCTCCCATAGTAGCCCACCTAAATTTCCAGAATCGAACCACCGCTACATGGTTACATTCAAACACTTTTAGCTATGACCGAAGTCACTTTAAAATATCAGTTGTTGAGTCCTCTCTACTTGTTTAAAAACTCTGTATTATTGTATTCAGGGTTTCAAGATACTTGGAAGTTCCTTCTCTTAAATTCTCCTCATAAGATAAGGTAAAAAACAAAACAAACAAACAAAAAACACAACCTTTTTCAGGCTCTTTTTTCATCAGGTTTTCTCCAGCAATGGAAGGAAACACCTCTTCTGCTTCTCTCGAACTAATTCTTTTAATAATCTTTCTCCATAGTTTTTCAAGTAAATCTTCATAAATAAACAAAAGTAAAACATATGCACACAAACACAAACATCCCTAAGTCCATAGGAAAGGCTTTATATCAAGCTATTTCTCAACTGCCAACACCAACTATCTCTCCAACATTTTATTTCCTATTAAAGCTAGAATAACAGTATCTGGAGTCTCTGTGAAATAAGCATTGCATTTACATCATGGATAATACCTTTTGCCAAGTGATCATAGAAAAGGGGTTCTCTAGTGATGTGAGGTTAGATGCTCTGAAGTCACATGACTGACAAAATGACAGATGGGGTTTCTTTTTTTTTTTTCCATTTTGACTTTTTTGCTTCACAACTATGAAAGAAAAAGAATGTGCCTAAACTATGAGATTTAGAATTTTCTTATCAGGGAGGAGAATATATAAGGATTCCACAATAGGTAAAATCCTAGGTAGCTGAATGAGTTAAAGCTCCCATTCACTCTTAAATCCCACTTACCTCACTGGGCATTCCTAGCATAAATAACAAAACCAACCAACAAACAAAAAAAACCTGATACATTTGTTTCAAGCTACTCTTGTCATGGCCTCTATTCAGTCTGAACTCTGCACTATAAGGCAGAAAATATACATCTAATCTACTCACCCAATGGAAACTCTCTCCCTCGCTCCTTCCCTCCCTCTCTCTCTCTCTCTCTCTCTCTGTGTGTGTGTGTGTGTGTGTGTGTTAGTATATGTGTATGGGGGAAAGGTAAAGGACTCCATAGCCAATGAGAGAGCAAACATCTTCAAAGTCTGGGGGAAGGATGCCTATAAAGCTATCTTTATACCGCACTCTCTCACTGGATTTTTTTACACCATAGGCACCCAGCTGGTCACCATATACCCTTAACTCAAGATGGCTGAATCTGTAAGTAAGTATTAGACTTTAAGAAAAGGAAACTTTGTGGAGCACTCAGAGATAATAGAACAACAGCAAGAATCTCCAGAATGCTTCAAAAGATAAACATTTTTAAAGAAAACATTAGGGTAGAAATAAGAGCAAAAACTAAGTTGCAAAAAAAAAAAAGACAACAGCATAGACAGCTTTGAATATCCAAAGAGGAACCTCTCGAAAGTGATGGAGGCTCTGAAAATCTTCATTTGGCAGGAAAGAAGCAAAAGAAAACAACTTGAAGATAAACAACCAATAAGCCTGACCTTGAATCCGCGTGGGAAGAGACTCTCAGAAAAAAATATTATCCATTAAAAATCTTGAATGCCATATTAAAAGAAATAATGCAAAAATCCTACCAAGAAGTTCTGAAAACAGATGACAAAATACAAATTGATTAAATCCATGGATCATCACCTGATTTTCTCTTTGTCAAGTAACAAAACTTACAAATGGCCAGGAGAAATTATGGGAAATTATTCTATCCAGGAGAGTAAAGGAAACAGACAAGAGGAAATTGTGATGCATAATGATTTCACCTACATATGAAAAAAGATGAGGGAATAATTAACCTCAGTTTCTCAACAAGCATGAGGCAACATTGGAGAGGAGGAAATGAGGAAAAGAGGTACATACAACTACATGAGAGTGGCCAACCTTCAAGAAGGTTTGAGGAATACACATCAGGAGGTATTTGAGGGTAAGAGACGTAGATATGAGCAGGGCATGGCACAGGACCCCATTACTCAGGATACAGTGACTATTACCATACCAGAATGATCCTTTGTGAACTAATAGAAGTGAGGTGCAGCAGAAAAATGACCCACCAAAAAAAATGAAACCTAAACAATCCACCAAATAAACCAAATAAAGAAACAGAAGAGGAAGGGAGGATAAGTTGAAATCGATAATTTCTTTAACTCCGTAATGGGATTTAGGAGGGGTCTCAATATTTGCATTCCAGAAGCACTACTTTTCAGCAGGGACACAAAGAGAAAAATGAAGGAACAGATAAGTATACAGTCCATGATCAAGAGAATAGAATTCAGAAGAATCTACCTAGATGGGAGTAGAAATAAGGAAAAGGAGAACAAAATAAATTATCATATTTTGGAAAAGGGCATGAAAAAAGTAAGTGGCTTGAGAAATCAACAAGATTATGGCAGGATTTTGAACCATCCTCATATCTACATGGGGACAGTAAAGAGTCAAAAAAGGAGGAGAGAGATAAATAAAAACAAAGATAAATAATTTTTTAAAATAATTTTAATGGACTTTAGATAGCATAGGTAAATAGGAGAGAAAAAGTTATGGGATTATACTGAGGACAATTATCAACAAAATAACCATAGGAGCAAAATGCTGACTAAAAAGAAGTTGTTAAAGAGCAATTAAAAGATAAATAAATGGAGAAAAACTCACAACAAACAAATATACTCTTAAATGCAAATGAATTAAAATAAGAAAATTTTTTAAAAATATGAAGAAGAATGTCAGAATGGATAAAAACTAAAATATTGCAGTATGTAAGACATGAAAATGGAGAAGAATAATGAGTGAAAAAGGAAAGGTTAGAATGAAAGGTACTATTTACATGTCATTACAAAAAAGTAGAAGTTGCAATAACATCAGATACAAAAATTCATGATCAATAAAAATAAAAATAGAAGCTTCATTATAATTAAAGGTGATATAAAGAAAAAAAAAGATCTCATTATTAAATGTATGTGCACCAAATGGCATAGCACCTAAATTTATAAAGAAAAGCTAAGTAGCAAAAGAAAAAGGTATAGAAAGTAGCAAATCAATTATAGGTGAATGCATTTCCTTTTCCCATGACTAGATAAAGGCAACCAAAACAGAAATATGGAAAAAAGATAATGAGACTGTTTCAAAAGTTAGATTTAAGAGATGCATGGCATCTCCTGAATGAGTAAGCGGGCAATATTTGTTAATAAAAGGGGGAAAAATCTTGGGATATTTTTTTTCAACAAGTTACATTTTTATATTATGAGAAGAAACTGTGGCAATTAACTAGGATTCAGGATACTTTAGCTTAGTTGAATCTGGAGACCTAAGTCATACAATCTTAGATAGTAGTAAAATACTGATTTTCTCATAGGTAAAATGAGGATATTCAACTAGATGAGCTCTAAAAAGTCTTCTATCATATGTGTGTGTGTATATATATTATATATATAATATATATGTAAATATATATTATATATATATACAAACATATGTGTGTGTAGTGTTTGTATTTATATATATAGGCATATATATGATGTAATGTGGGAACTAGAACCATATAAAACTTTAAAGTGAATAAAAGGAAAATTCATGATATAAAATCCAAATTGACACATATCACAGTTTATGTCCATAAATGAGAACCATAAAGAAAAGTTTATAGAAGAGGCAGCAGCCCCCAACAAACTTCCAAATATAGCTACAGAAAAAGGACAATCAGAATGGAGATGGAAGCTCAGAAAAATATATCAGATGAAACTCTTATGGATTACTGGCTTTAAGGAAATAAAGATCAAAACAAATGACAGTATAATTATCATAATTATGGCCTTTGCTTCTTTCATTACAAAAAAAAGAGACTTTATCTTTACTATTTTTCATTATCTTCCTAAGGAATAAATGCATGCGGAACTGCCAGAATCCTTTAATAATTCTCAATTCCTCCCTGAAAGAAAGGGCTGTCATTTTTGATGCCAAAATTCTGTTTTAAATACCTTTTATTTTTTTCAATTAACAAGCATTTATTGTCCCTTCCTTTCACTTCCTCCTACTCCCATTGAGAAAAAGAAAAAGAAGAACACCCTCCCTTCTGACAAATATGTACAGTCAAGCAAAAAAAAAAAATCCTTCACTAGTCATGTCTCCGAATGTATGTTTTATTTTTCATCTTGAGTTCATCATCTCATTTTTAGGAGGGGTACAGTATTCTTTATTGTGGTACCTCTGTAATCATGGTTAGTTATTGTGATCATAGTAAGTCTTTAGAATGTCATTATTTCATAAGTCTGCTTCTTGTTCTACTCATTTCACTCTGCATCAGTTCATACAGATTTTCCCCAGTTTGTCAGAAATCATCCTTCTTGTCATCTCTTACAGCATGTTACATTGCATTGTATTTGCATTTCATTATTTGTTCCCCTCACACTCTTAATTCTTTACACCACAAAAATATGTCCCACAAATATGTCTGTCCATATGGATCATTTTCCTCTTTCTTTGATATCTTTAAGATAGAGGACAAGTAGTGTTATTTCTAGGTCAGAAAATAATAATAATAGTTAATAATAATAATGATTAACACTTATATAGCACTTGCTATGGATTGCTGGCTTTAAGGAAATAAAGATCAAAACAAATGACAGAACAATTATCATAATTTGTTCTTTGTTTCTTCCATTACAAAAAAAGAGTATGTTTACAATTTTATTGTTAAATGCTTTATGATTATTATTGGGGAAGGAGGAGTGCTGGTGTGGCAGAGCTGGCACATGCCCCCAGGCTTGGAACATAGAGCTCTTTAGTCTACAAGCAGTCATACCCTTCTGAAAAACTCAAGGGTCAAGTGAGTTGGCTGGGAACATGGCCAGGCAG
>JAQQSZ010019153.1:0-10427 GCA_028646595.1 Phalanger gymnotis
AGGCTCTATGACTTTGTTAACTTCTCCTGACTGTATGTTTTGGTCTTCTTTGTCACCAAAGAAGGATTCCAGAGTCTGAGACTGAATCTGGGTGTGTTTTCACTGCCTGGCCATGTTCCCAGCCAACTTACTTGACCCTTGAGTTTTTCAGTGGGGTATGGCTGCTTGTAGACTAAAGAGTTCTGTGTTCCACGCTTTGGCGGATGTGCTGCCTCACCAGCACTCCTCCTTCCCCAAGAACCCCCTACCCGGACTGGGCTTAAATCTTCAGCTGGCTCTTCACTCCTGCTCTGATCAGGCACTTAATTCCTCCCACCAGGTGGCCCTGCGGCCAGAAGCAACTGCAGCTGTAGTTCTGTAGCTGGCCCACCTCTGCTGCCCCATGGACGGTGGCCGAACCTCAAACTCAGTCCCTGCAGCTTTTCCCACTAACCTTCTCTGTTGTCTTTTCTGTTTGTGGGTTGAGAGGTCTGGTAAATGCCACAGCGCAGTAATTCAGGGCGCTAGGGCACACTCTGCTTGGCTCCTGGTCTGGTCGGTCCGTGCTGCCCACGCTGGGCTCTGCTGGGCTCAGCTCCGTTCCTCTCAGCTGGGAGCTGGGAGCTCCATGCGGGATAGACCTTACCCAGAGACCATCCAGACTGTCCTGGGCTGGAGCCCTGCTTCTCTCTGCCACTTTGTGGGTTCTACAGTTCTAGAATTGGTTCAGAGCCATTTTTTATAGGTTTTTGGAGGGACTTGGTGGGGATCTCATGCCAGTCCCTGCTTTCCAGCTGCCATCTTCTCAAAATGTTTTTAAGGTGATTTGAGGAGGGAGAAAACATTTTTAGCTGAGAGATCAGGGATAACTATGGGGAGGAGTTGGCACCTGGGGTTAAGCCTTAAAGCAGATTAAAAATACAACTAAAAAATAGAAAAAAAAATTAATAGCATTTTGGATTATTTGATATAGCAGTCACAAAAACTGAAAAAGTATTTGGGGGTGCATAGCATAGAGATAAACAGTCCTCGATGTGTTGCAGCACAATGTTGATGCTGATGACCAAGAAAATATCTAATTGTATTCCATAAACTCCATTTAAGTAGGAAGGCATGCAGTGCATTTTGATTTACATAAAATGATGGATACAGTGTTATTTAAAAAGGCTTTGGCACTTTAAAGGGGAAATTTTACTTGTATTAAAGAGTTCATTCCCTGGCAGTGTTGGGTAGATTAGACCTGGGTAGATTGCTCTGTGAGCTCATGGGTATGTGGGTGGGGGGGTGTCTGCACTGAGCGTAGGTGTGACAAGTAGACTGTGGAGTCACAGAAGAGGAGTTTGACTTTCAAAATAGTATCTGAAAATTAAACCTCATTCCTTCAAAGAACTGGCAGGAAACATAAAGATTCTCAAACTTCTTGCCTTGGTAGAGCCCTTCATTTTAAATCAGATTTTGTCAGAACCCGTGCAATAAATACTTTCAAGAAGAGTTGGATTGCTTTCCATCTGATGGTGCCAACAAGGATAAGATTGATTTAAAAAAAATATTACCACAGACAAAACTCCAAAACATTTCCAGATAATTTTTATTTAGAATCCAGTAATAGCTTGAACGGTTCCTTTCATTAAAATGCTATAGCTTAATTGTTGTTCAGTCGTGTCTGCCCATATTGTCTATGGAGTTTCTTTGTTTGTTGCAAATGTACTGGACTGGTATGTTATTTCCTTCTCTAGTGGATTAAGGTAAACAGAGGTTAAGTGACTTGACCAGGATCACACAGCTAGTGAGTGTCTGAGGCTGGATTTGAATTCAGGTCTTCCTCATTCCAGGCCCAGTGCTGTATCTACTGAATCACCTAGCTGCCTCCTTAATTGTTATAAATAACTTTTAAAAATAATTAGGAATCATTTTAATAACAGCTTTGCTTATGATAAGGTACTTTATGATAATTTCCATTTCCCCCTTTACTTACACAAATTGATATTTTCGGAAGTTGTTTCAGTTTATTATACTTTCCCCTTAAACTGTTAAGAGTTTTGTTTTAAATTTTACATCATTTTGTTTGTAAGTAAATGCAGTCTTTGAAATATCTCCTGATCTTTAGAACTTAAGAAAAACTAACAATTCACAATGAACTTCAGTGTAAGAGCAAACATTTGTATAGCATTTTCAGGTTTATATCCCTGGTGATCCTCACAACAACTTTGGGAGGTAGGAGCTAGTATTATCTTCATTGTAAAATGGAGGAAACTGAGGCTAACAGGTTAAGTGACTTGCCCAGAATCACACAGCTAGTAAGAGTCTGAGGCTAGATTTGAATTCAGGTCTTCCTGAGTCCAGGTTCGATGTTCTATCCACTGTGCCTCCTGCTCTATCCGTGAATCCTATCTAACCCATTTTGGAGAATGCATGTATGACTTTTCTGAATTTTAATTTTGATATTCAAATCAGGTTTGTGGATATTTGTTCCATCCTCCTCTCTTGATTTTTAATGCTTGTGGCTTGTTTTTTGTTTCATTTTTTTTCTCTTCGGTCTTTGCAAAGTCTCTAGTTTTACTCATTTATATTATAGGTGCCCATGGCAAAACAAATTATTATTTTAAAACAACTAAAAATATAAATAGATACCGATTATTTTGCATGTACTCCCTACAGTCAAACTGACAGTGAATTGATTGTATTTCTTTCATTATTGGAGATGTGCAATGATTGATTCAAGACCAAGAAGAAGCTAACTGTTCAGTGGTGGGATGAATTTCGATCACTTTCCCTTTATTCTTTCTCCTAAGGTGATCACACACTTTAAATGTTACTGACAAGGTGGTTTTGTCTGCCATTACAACCTTCTTCTTCCCACTGATCACATCCAGCTCTCTTATTTACAGATGAGGAAACTAAGGCTTGCTAAGGTTAAGTGACTTGCCCAGGGTCACACAGCTAGTAAGTGAGTTGAATTTGAGCTCAGATCTTCCTGACTCCATGCCCAGCACTCTATCCACCCTACCACCTAACTGCCTGTAGACTAGATAGATCTAGCATATGCTGTATCTGGGTAATTTATTAGCCCCTCTGAATGAAGAGTTTGCCTGTTCCAATGGGGGCCTTGAGGAAATGGATGTTTCTGAAACTTGATCCTTTTTATCAGGTTTTTAGCTTCATCACATACTGTTACTCAAACAGTTTTTCTGTTCTTTTTCTAAGCATTTGAAATTTGCTTTCTTTTATGACTATTACACCAGAAAAGAATGAGATAATACCCGTAGGACTCCCTGAAAGAGACATTTAATGCAGGCTTAGACTTTTATCTATTTTAGGAATTCTGATCACATTTTCTCTTATGTTCTGATATATGCTGATGTTTTGGATGGTCAGTTTGTTCAGGCAGGACAATGGTATTTGTCTGCAGAGGGGTTCAATCTCCATGCTCCTTTCCTGTACCCTGCCCATGCATGGGATGCAGCTCACACAGCTTGAAGCTCCCAGGCAAGGAGCCGCCGGTGAGAGGACCTGGATTTAAATCCTACTTTTGTCATTAACTCATATGACCTTGTACCATCATTGAAGCATTTATTAAGCTCCTAGCATCTACCAGGCACTACACTAGACCAGGGGAAACTGGGACAAAAAACTGAAATGATTCATTTCTTCTAGGACCATACATTCTATCAAGGGAACAACATGAATGTGTAGCATACAGAATAAGTGTGAGGTAATTATGAGGGAAAAGCACTGGCAGTACTGGGGATCAGGAAAGGCCTCATGGTAGGAGCTGGTACATAGGTGGAGATGCAGAGGACAGTAAGTACAAAGGCCACAGAGATAGGAGACTATGTGTAAGCATAGCAAAGTCAGCTTGGCTGTACTGTAGAGTTCAGAAAGGGTAATAATGTTATAAGGTTGTAAAGGTAGGTTGGAACTAGGTTGCACAGGAATTTGGCAAGTTACTTAACTTTTCTGGGCCTCGGTTTTTTCATCTGTAAAATGAAAGGGTTGGACAAGATAGCCTTATGAGGTTCATTCCAGCTTTAAAGTTATAATCTGTGAGAAATCTGGTGGGAAGAGAGGTTCAGCTTTTGGTTGCTTCTTGGCCTATAATCTTCTGCTTATTGACCCTTTGTCTCCAGGTTGATGGATAGGACCACCTAGCTAGGTCTCAAAGAACTGAGTGAAATGGACCTTTGGAACAGCACCCACTTTTTCCCCTAGAAAAATATAAATAAGGGGCTTTTGGATCTGCCTTTTCAAATGACTCAGGAAAGAAGGGACCAAGAGCAAGTTTAAAGCTTTTGGATTTAAGTTCTAGTGCCTCCTGTCCAGTGACTTTGAAAGCCACAAAAAGAGCTGAAAGAAAAGTAGGCTTCTTTATCAAAAGATGGGAATTCAATTTGATCTGAATCCAGACCATTAAGTGATATTCTAGCTTCCTTGGCATATTTTCTTAAACCGTATCACTCACTGCGAAGGTCTTACCAGTCTGGGGAGTTGTGTCTAAAATCTTTACATAAACTTAAAAATGAAGTAGGGAGAGGCGGGGGGGAGGGGAGAGGGACTCCAGGAAGCCGAGAAAGGTTTTTATAAGCATCTTTGAGGAGCTACCAGTATTCCGTGTGTAGATGTGGTAGCTTACATGTAAGTGATATTAGTACCCTCTAAACTATACTCAGCACCCACTCTTACTACCACTGTGCTGTGTCCCCCTTTCCCCAAGCTATATTAAAGTGACCCATTAGTCTGGAAGCATTTCCTTTCAGCGAGCTTTTCCAGGAGGGGGAAGAGGTGATTTTAAACACTGTTCCATTGATACTAATTTCTTTCTTTCCTTTTTTAGTGGTTTCACTATCACTGCCCACCAAATTCCTCTCCATACCCCTTCCTTTCCCTCTGACACCTGCAGATATAAACTCTGGATTTCGACTTTGGATTTCTGGATATTTCCCATTTGGAGTTTCTTTTAGGAAGTAACCCGTGGATTTTTTGTATTTTCATTTTATCCTTTGGTTCTTGTAATTGATCACAGTTTTCTTTTGTGCTTTCTTGAAATACAGTATTCAGATTTTTTTTTATTTGGTCATGTTTTTCAGAGAGTCTGATGATTCTTTTCTTTCCTCAGCCTATTTTTTAGACCCATTGTTTTTTTTTTTGTTTGTTTTGTTTTTTGCAGGGGGGAAGGCAGGGCAATTGGGGTTAAGTGACTTGCCCAAAGTCACACAGCTAGTAAGTGTGTCAAGTGTCTGAGATCAGATTTGAACTCAGGTCCTCCTGATTCCAGAGCTGGTGCTGTACTCACTGCACCATCTAGCTGCCCCCCCCCCATTGTTTTTTATATTAGCTGCCTGGCATATTCAAATTTTTCAGTGTTTTGACTTGAATGTTTCTTTTTATTTAATTCTTAAGTTTGATTTTTTCCATTCTGTTTCTCAAGGAGTCTGTTACTTTTGTGGTTTGTCTGTTTTCCTTCTATTTTTTTCCTTAAGAGAGCTCCTTTACTTTTTTTCCCTCTTGCTTCTTTTCTTCTATCTATTCTTTGAGTTCTTATAGCCAGTCATTTTTAAAAATTAATATATGAGGTCCTACTTGTACTTGTAGAATTACTCTCTTCTTTTGCATTTACCTTTAGTGCTTCTTTTAATACATAGTATTTTTTTTGTTGACTCATATCTTTAGCCTCAGGCCTTGGGTAGAGACTTTGTTCCAGGGCCAAGTTATACCCCCTTCCACATTCTTGGATCAGGTAGGAAGGCCCTGACTGATTCTGTCCCCTCTGCATCATGGATGCTACTAGAGTACCACAGCACTGGATGGGATGGCTGGGACCACCTTACACCCTCTGCTGTATAGCTTTTTCCTGCTGGTGCAATGTGGTTGCTATCTCTGACCCCTTCTTATTAGACAATCACTAACCAGTTTTTGGCTTTGTCACCATGCTGTGTCATGCCTAGTCAGGACACAATCTGTATCTCAGAGTGTGCCAACTTTAAGTCTTCTAGAGATATATGGAGCACTTCTTCTCTCTGTCTTCCCAATTCTTTTTTTCTGTCCCTGAATGAACCTGTTTCAGGCTCACAAAGCGCTACGCAGCCATTGTTTTATTTGATCCTCACAGCAAGCTTATGAAGTGGATGCTGTTCTTATCTCCATTTTACTGGTGAGGAAGCTGAGGGTTAGAGAAATCAAGTGATTTGCCCATTTCACACAGTTAAGAGGTATCAAGGAGTCAGATTCAAAGCCAGGTCTTCCTGACTCCCAAGGCCAACAGTCTTCCTGTTGGACTGTGTACCATGATACCTCACAGACAAAAAGAAACCTAAAGAGGGGGAGGGAACTGACCAAACTCTTAAAAGCTGAATTTATTGTTCTGAATCTAACAACTAAACATGCATTCAAGCAGAAAGTTTTTAAACGTCTAACATAATTTTACCATGTGCTCAGCAAATATTCTTGGAACAAGTGTTTTATCTAAACCAGAATGTTAATGGGCAGTGGGATTGGGATCTCTCATGTTATAATACTTAAAATGGATAGACAAATGTGTGGGGAGCAGAAATTATAAATTGCATGATAACACTCCAACCATTTTTATGCAAATATTGAAAGAAAACGTATTGCAGAGTATAGAAATCATAAAATATATGAAGTAAAATATTTGCTGACTTCCCTGCAAACACTATAAAGTTGCATGTGAGGATAATGGATAAGTATCCTCATTTTTGCAACAAGGATGTATGTCCCAAGGCCTGACCTGTTTATCAATTATGTAACAAAGCTGTCTACAAGAAATTTATAGAAGAACAAAAGAAATTTTGAAACCTGAAAAAGCTGCTTGTATTTGTAGCCTTCAAGAAGGAGTGCAAAGACTAGGCAGAATGGATGGCACGTGGTTAGAGTGCTAGACTTGGGAAGCAGGAAGGACCTGAGTTACATCCTGAATCAAACATTTATTAACTGTGTGACTCTGGGCAAGTCTTAACTTTTTTGTCTCAGTTTCCTTATCTGTAACATGGAGTCTCATGGAGTTGTTGTGCCATATAAATTTAGCTATTATTAAATAGTGGCATTGGATTGCCTTCTCTCTTTCCTTCTTTCTCTCTCTCTTTTGTGTTGGTAAGCAAAATGGGCTCCTTAGCATTTAGTTCAACAAGTACCCTTGAAGAGTTTGGCTTTTGTTTGCTTTGAGTAATTCAGTGTATTTCATTGAATCTTACTAAGTGCTAAGCCCCAGGCCCAAACCCCTATTTGGTGTAAAACCTATGTGAGTGTGGATTGGCAACTAAGGTGGGGCCCAAGGTGGGGCTAACTCCAGGGAGGGCCTAGTTTACATGTCTGAGACAGCAGAAGCTTTTAGACCACGTGGGTTTAAGTCTGCCTGTTTGTGACAATTCTAGGTCATGTGGGTGAGTCTAATGTGTGACTCACCCCTGACGCTGAAAAAGATATAAAACTAGGGGTTGGCCTCCTCTTCCTTGGAGCTCTTTGCCTCAGCAGTGGTGGTGCATGACTCTGGGCCAGCCCTTGTTCTGAGCTCCCAGGCTGAACGTAGATGTTGGTAACTATGAATCTGTATTGGGTCTGTCTGTTGATGTTTGTAATTTGTTTTTAATTTGCTCTGGAGTTCAGGGTGCTGGCTTTTTCTTCTGAACTAAGTGAATGATATTTGTATGCTGAATAAAAGTAAGCTTGCCAACCCCTTCACCTTGCTTTCCTTAGTTAAGCAGATCAAAAGAACCTGTGCTGTTGGCAGCTTTCTGGGTGCTGGCTGTGAGTGGATCTTACACCCCCACAGAAGCTGCTAGCCGGATTGTGGAAACAAGAAGTACAGTACGCCACCAGATCCTATTGCTGATTGACAAGGACGCTTTGACCTCCATTTTTTACCTTCACCTGGTCACCCCTCCTCAGATAGCCTCGTAGCCGACTTTTCCTGCTCCTCTTTTCTTCCTTTGTTTTTTCCTCTTTGTCTCATCTTCCCTCCTCCTTCTTCTCTTCTTCTTCTCCTTTTTCCCCTCTCCCAGGGGTTCACCATATTGGTGCCAGACAGTGTAGGTACCCAATTGTCTTTAAGTTTCTTGGCTTTTTTTGTATCTTCAGGGTTTAACACAGAGCCTGGCACATAGTAAGCACTTACTAAATGCTTGTTGATGCCATATGTGATGAGAATGTCCTTTTTGTAAAATTGCAGAGCTCCCCGAGTATTCTAAACCCAATTTCTTTAGGAAAGCTACATGCAAATAAGATAGTGCACCTGTGTCAGAGATATCTTGCTGAATGACCCAGATAAAATCAGTTGTTTCTGAGAGTATTAGGATATCTGCTTTCTAAGTCCCCAAGGAAAGTAAAAGTGGTATAAAAGATTACAAGACAATCAGCATTCTTAGTTCTTGATGTTGGAAAGGAATTTTCTAGCTTTGCAGAACAAAGGACATATTCTGATGTTAGGCTCAGGACTATTGAGGAGATTTCTGCCACAAGATTTATGCCAAACAAACCCTTCCAGGTTGTTGCTCCTGTCTCCTTTTCCTTCTTAAATAACTTTAGATTCTTCTTTTGCAGTGAGTAGGGGGAAGGTACTATGTTGGAAACAGAACAAATTGGGAAATGAACTATTGTAAAAAGATTAAATGGTCCAATCTAGGAAATCCTTCAGTTTTTACAAGTTCATGATGATGAAAAAAAGTCACAAAAACTATAGATAGAGGCAACTGTAAACATGAGATTGATTTTACAGTTTCATAGGGGAAAAAATTTAGCTTAATGAGCTTTGGAATTTTTTTCTCTTTTTATTTAGCAGCTTCTTTTCTGAAAATGAGTTCTTTCTGTATCTGATTAACACTGTGGATCACAAGAAGTTGATTATATAATTCCTCTTCTTGAATTTAATTAATTAAATTATAGTAATAATGAGCATTTCTTCTGTTTCCTTACATACAGACAAAAGAAATCAATTAACCTTCTCCCCCAAGATTCTAGGTTCCTTGAAGTTTAATAGCTCATAGCTCCATTTGTATCACTTCTACTCAATAAGAATTTCATTAAGTGCCTAGTAAAGACTTGGACAATAATTAGAAATTCACTAAACTTTTGAGTAAACTGTGCTTTTTTTTAGACACTGACCGTCTACCAGAATTGACTGCTTCTAGCCACACAGCTAGTTAGTGTGAGAGGCAGGATTAGAACTCAGGTCTTCCTGATTACATGCCCAGCACTCTCGTTCACTGCTACCTCTCTGGGTCTAGGCCCCTAGTATTCCATAGTCCTCTGTTTCTGCAAAGAGGCTTAGGGGTGCTGGGAAAAATGGCTTCTTATATCTTATTAGGTATTAGATATTATATCTTATTATATCTTAGATATTAGGACCAAACTTGATAATTTTAATTTCACAACATTCAGTTTCAATTGTTTCATTGTCCTTTCCATCAACTTTGTCGAAATCATTTTGTATATTGTTTTCCTGGCTTTGTTCCTTCACTCAGCATCAGTTCACAGAAGCTCTTCCATGCTTCTGATCCATTCCATTCATCATTTCTCACAGAACAGTAATATCCCTTATATTCATGTACCACAGCTGGGGTAGCCATTCCCCTCTCAGTTATTCCCTCCACTCCTAAACCCCTGAACACAAGATTAACATAATCACACATCTCAAATTACTAATTATTTATTACTAATTAATACTAATCTGTTACTAATCACATACCATTTGATTAGATAAGAAATGGTTACTCTTCTGATTTTTCCATTATTACAAGACACATCAAACTAATTGGCTAAACTAATATTCTGACAACCCTTACTTGATATTTTCAGCTCCCGATTTACCTTGCACCCACATAATAGCCCTATTGTGGCATTTAACCACCCCCAGTCTACTTCCCTTCATTTAATTGTTTTTGTTTATAATCATACTTGCCTTGTGGTCTCATTACATTATGAGAATGTTTCATCCTAACTTCTCCTTTCTCTTGCTGGCTGGATCAAACTGGCTGGAACTCTAGAGATTGTTTCCCATAAGTTTTTATCTCTAACTTTCATCACCCACTCTTAAACCTAGCCTCCTCCTTTCTCCACATGCCCAGACCTGCTGCTGGTCTCCATCCCCCCCATACATATACTCACCAGGATTAATCCCCTAAACTTTTTTTTTTTTTGCCAAGGAAAAACAAAGTTTATTAAGGATTCACCATAATGAGTTGTCTTAAGAAATCTTACCATTTGTGATGCTTGTTTTCTTTTTTTTTCCCATATGCAATGATTACTACATACACATATTTTATTATTTTAGCAACATTTAGTTAACCAAAGCTCTTAATTTCCCAGTAGCCTGACTTGACTCTCTTTCTGCACAGTCTACGAAATAATAGTGTCCATGTCCAAAAGCAATAATTATCCTATTGTTCTGTCTAGAAGCCCAGATCTAGGATACATCTCATTCTTTTTTTTTCTTTTTTTTT
>JAQQSZ010019154.1:0-10427 GCA_028646595.1 Phalanger gymnotis
TCTCATCAGATTTGACCTGAGGAGGGAACACCATACATACTCATTTGGGTATCTTAACCCACAGGAAAGAAGGAGGAAGAAGATAAAAAAGGGGGGAGAGGAGAGGGAAGAAGGGAGGGCAGATAGGGGTGGAGGTAATCAAAAACAAACACTTTCAAAAAGGGACAGGGTCAAGGGAGAAAATTCAATAAAGGGAGATTGGTTAGGAAGAAGCAAAATATAGTTAGTCATTCACAAGGTGAGTATTGTGGAAGGGTTATACATAATGATACACATGTGGCCCATGTTGAATTGCTTAACTTCTTAGGAAGAGTGGGTGTGAAGGGAAGAGGGGAGACAATTTGGAACTCAAAGTTTTAAAAATAGATGTTCAAAAACAAAAAAAAAAAAGTTTTTGCATGCAACTAGAAAATAAGATACACAGGGTTTGCCCTACAAGAAAGGAAGGGAAAAGGGGATGGGAGGGGAGTGGGGTGACAGAAGGGAGGGCTGACTGGGGAACAGGGCAACCAGAATATATGCCATCTTGGAGTGGGGGGGGAGGGTAGAAATGAGGAGAAAAGTTGTAATTCAAACTCTTGCAAAAATCAATGCTAAAAACTAAATATATTAAATTAAAAAAACTCACAATTTGTCCAAAGAAACCAGTCTAGCATAGACCTGTCCTGAAGACAAGTCAGCAATAGCTTTGGAACCATTCATACAAGCTCAAGAGACAGGCTATTCACATTGCCATTTGTCTGTAAGAAACACACAGACATGCCATTTCCTGGGTGTACAAGGTCCTGGCCATAGTTCGAAAGACTTGCTATCAGTTAATGGTAGGCCACACTGACTGTGACACTCTCTGAGGTACAGCAATATTTGAAAGGAAAGCAGGTAACGGAATCCCCTTACCACAATTATAGACAAGTTCAAAGCTGTCATTCTTAGAAGGAATTTTTACCATAAAAATTCTGGGCTCAGAGGGCCATTGTATATATTACTTAATGTAGTATTCCTCACTTATTATTAATGTTTCAGAATCACTGTTGTATAGCCAGCACTGGGCTGAATATTGTAAACAGATTAATCTTGATAGCTATAGTGCTGCAAGAGGCACTATTTTGGAATTTATCAAAAACAAAATGGAACCAAACAAAAGAGGCATAGTTTTTTCCCCAAACATGAAAGTTTTGCTCATGCTACTCTTCCAACCTGGATTGTTCTTTCTACCAACTGATATTCATTACCTCTTTAAGGAATGCCTACAAACTCACCTCCTCTTAGTAATCAGATCACTGTCAAGTTCTCATCAATTTGATAGAGTGGGAAAAGCCTTGGTTCTGGTGAGAAAATCAATCAACAAGAATTTATTGAAAACCTGGTATGTACTAGGCACTGTGGTGAGTTCTGGGGACACAAATACAAAGAATGAAATAATCCCTAGTCTCAAGGAGCCTGCTAAATTCTAGGCTTGAATCCTACCGGGGATACTCTCTGATACTCTCAGAGTCAGGCAGGTGGTGCAGTGGATAGAGTGCCTCTATCACTTAGCATTTTTGAGATCATTAACTAATAAGTATAGGTCAGATTTGGGGCGGCCAGGTGGTAGAATGGATAGAGTTCCAGACATGGAGTCCAGAGGACATGAGTTCAAATCTCACCTCAAACTCTTACTAGCTGCATGACCCAGGGCAAGTCACTTAGTCCTGTTTGCCTCAGTTTCCTCATCTGTAAAATGTTCCAGAGAAGGAAATGGCAAACCACTCCAGTATCTCTGCCACAGAAAACCCCAAATGGGGCCACAGAGAGTAAGACATGTTTGAGCAGCAAAAACAACCTGATACCGTCTGGGTGACCTTACACAAGTCACTAGGCCTCAGTTTCCTCTTCTGTAAAATGAGGAAGTTGGTTGCTTTCAGCTCTCAATTTATATACACATGCATATGTCTATGTATATATGTATGTGTGTATTCTTTACTCTGCAACTCTAATGTTCCTTCCAATTCCATATCAATGACCCTATGATCTCTAGTACTATAATATTCAATTTGTCCAATATTACTTGTAATTCTTGAAATGTGTCACCTTTTAATTGTTTCTGAATTATTGTGGGTGTCCATTTTGTTTGTGTTCCCTTTTGTTCTTCTCAAATTCTCATAAACGTGGATATGTGTGAGTGTATACACAATATATGTATGCATATGTGAATGGACTGTATTCACTCAGGAAAGTGTAAGCTATTTGAGGCAGGTACTGTTTTGTCTTTGTAACCCCAAAACCTAGATTCCAAGGCTTCACACATAATAGGCATTTAATAAATGCTTGTTAGCTTGTTCTGAATGCTTTATGCCTGTAGAAATACACAGAATATGAGCTAGGTATGCTCTGACATGACAGCAAACTTTGCCCAAGCTCTATGTGGATCTATGTTACTTCCCCAGCTAGTAGTTAAGTAAATGCAGGGAGTATTTTTTTTTAATTTCTTATAAGAATTCACCCTATTACCTCGGACTGTTACTGTGCATACCATAAGTGCTCACTAAATATTAACTTGCTGACACACTGCTAGCTCCTTTTACCTGTATTTCTTCTGAGAACTTTAAAATGTTGGCTATATCTTTATATTGTCTATTTGGGGGGTTTGGGGTTGGGGGTGGAGCTGGACCCTTGATTCCATTGGTCTAGGCAACTGCTATATAAAACGTACCTCAATGAACACAGATCCACTGGATTCTGCAGTTCAATATCTTAGAAGATTTCTTTGGGCAGCTACAAGAGAAGTGATTTGCCTACACACACACAGTCACAGGTCCTCCTGACTCCAAGGCTGTATCTTGGTAATAAGGCCTGTCACAGATTGCAATCTATAAGGACGGGCACTGTTCCCTTTGCAATGAAAATATATACTCTACAAATTCAACAAACTTAAAGCAGACAATTTTGTCCACCCAGAATTTCTTCGCTGGACTTCAACTTCCAGGAAGCAAGGAACTGCCTTACTATGCCCTTATCTGTCACTTGACAGTGGCTGACTCTTCACCACCTCGAATACCAGAGTGAAAACTTCCTTGGGAATATAAAGTAACCAAACTACAGGGAAAGAGCTCTCTCTCAAAATAATAGAACTCAAAGGCTTAAAGGGCTGTAGGTGGTGCAGAGGTGCTGGGTACAATGTGGCATGTGTTAATCAACTAAGATTTAAAAACAACCCCATTTAAATCCATTTTGCTGCAAAAGAATTATCTAAAAGGATCCGCCAGCAGAAATTCAATGCAAATCTTCTTGTCTTCTCCTTAGGTGACACCCACATATGAAGAATCGACAAAAAGCAGAATGTTCTAGCAAGCACATAGAGATTAATCAGATTGCAGTCTGCTGTGCCTTCAGGTAATGCTGTCTGTGGCCATTCTGGTGTCCAGCAAAAAAATAAGTCCACACAGTGTAGCTCAATAATTGTCAATCAGATTCAGATCTGCCCATCCCAGGTGCTCAGGCCGTGTGATAGAATGAGAAAAGGAAACAAACAAACAAAAAAAAAAGCCATCATTCCACATCCTCCCTTTTTTTTTCTTTACGTTACGCTGCAAATATCTTTTGTACTTGATAGAAGAATGTCATCATCATCATCGTCAATCATCATTATTATTAAGAGTTCACTTAAATATACAGTACTTTAGATACTAAGTGCTTTACGTGTCATCACGCTATTTAATCCTGATGACAAGTTTATGAGGAGCAGAAAACAAATATATCAGCAAGCTGGGACTTGAACTCAGGTCTGAGTTATAGTCCTAGCTGTGACATCAGGCAGCTCCTTCAACAAATTGAACTCAACGATCATTTATTAAAGACTTCAAGTCTATCAGGCACTGCCAAGCCCAGGGAACACAAAGCTAAAACACAGCCCAGGCCTTTATAATCAAATGGAGGGATATGGTATGAGAGTAAATAAGTATGATTTGATGTAGGATGTAAGTTAAGAAGAAAGGAGAGGTCCAGAAAGACTGTCCCAGAAAAAAAATGTAATGAGGCAGAGCTGCCTGGGGTGAGAGAGGTGGAATCAGGAAGGTCTTCTTGGTTAAGACAGCCCCAGAGATGGGTCCTGAAGGAAGAGAAAGTTTTCAATAAGGGATTATGGTGAAATGCCTTCCAGGCATGAGGGGTGTCCTGTACAAACACATGAAAGTAGAAGGGAGCACGTCAAAGTCAGGAAGCAACTAGAAGCCTAATTTGCCTGGAATGCAGAGTATCAGAAGGGGAGAAGCATTACATAAGACTACGAGAGTGGGTCAGAACCCTAGACTGTGAAGGGCTTTAAATACCTGACTAAGGAGTTTAGATTTTATCCTATTGCCAATGAGAGCCTCAGTGTTTTATAAAAACAGAGACCATTGGACTAAATGACCTCTAAGGTACATTACAAGAAGCTAGATAGTGCAGTGGATAGAGCACTGGGCCTAGAGTCAGAAAGACATCTTCTTGAGTTCAACTCTGGCCTCAGAAACCTATGAGCTTGTGTGACCCTGGACAAGTCACTGAACCCTATTTGCTTCAGTTTCCTCATCTGTAAAATGAGCTGGAGAAGGAAATGGCAAACCACTCCAGTATCTTAGCCAAGAAGAGCCCAAATGGGGCCATGAAGAGTCAGACATGACTGAAATGACTGAACAACAACAAAGGTACATTATACCTTTATTATTTTATTATCTTAACCTCAGAGAGATTAAGTAACTTGCCCAAGGTCAAATAGCTAACTAGTGACACAGCTAGAATTCAAACCCAGATTTTTCCTAAATTGGAATCCAGATGATTTTTTACTAAACCCAAGAGAGGTAAAGAGCAGAAGTGACCAAGTTGAAGAGGAAAAGAGTGGTAGAACAGAGCTTTGCTTACTTTTAATTCACGACACTATCAAGCAACAAGAAATAGCTTACAGGACCAGAATCCAACTCCCCAGGCAGTCTTCTTTCTCCTCAGTCATGCTGTATCGCCTTTATTCACAAGTTAAAAAAAGGAAAAAAACATAAACCTACAGCTATTTCAGATACCAGTGAATAAAATTAATTTGCATTTCTACAATGCTTTGATAATTAAAGTTCAGTTTCTTAAACATGATTTAATAATGTAACATATCTGTCATAAAATTTTGGATTTGGATTGGGAAAAAATATATAGTCTGGATTCTCACAAAATTATTTTTTCTGTCATTGCAAAAATTATAAAGATAATGATTATCATGATCATGATACAAGAATCCCCTCTCAAAATATCCCTGAACAATGCTCATCCAATTTTTCCTTGTAACAACCCCAAAGACGAGGAGCTCACTACTTCAGCAGCAACTTCTTCCATTGCTGTTAGATAAAATACAATAAGGTTTCATTGGAGATTAGTGTGGACCTTTGTCAAGGATATTTAAAATTACTCATTCTGACCTTCGATTGAGATTATCTTTGATAACCGCCTTGGTCCTAAAAGGCAAAGAACCTATTTCTGTCACCAAGGTTGTTTCTATACATAGGAAGAGTGGGTAGCCACCTGGGAGCATGATTCAAAGAGCACAGAAAGCCTCCCTTGCCCAAATATATTTCTCCTCCCTTCCACCCATTCACCATTCTTGGTGCCTGAAACGTTCACCATTAAAGTCATCAACAAACTGGATTAAGCCCTGTATTAGCTTGATGGAAGAAGCAATCACCTCATGAGTTAGAATTACAAGGTGTTGGAAGTGAGACTTACCTTACATGACTAGAGATATTTACTGAAGTCTTCACAGATAGGATCAGGTGAAAACCAGCAACTCTATGGTCCATTCCCACTACCCCTTGAGTGGCAAAGAGTTCTCTTCAGTTTCCTGTACTCTGAGGTATGGTAGGGCCCAACTTATAGCCACTGTGCATGCTGACACACAGACCACTGTCACAAGGCTGACCAATCTAGCAGCCCCTCTCAAAAAAGAGATTTTATGCTTCTAGGGAGGGCCGAATGGAAAAATACTGGCAGTAGTTTCATGATTCATCTACTGGATCAGATTCAGAAAAAGTCTATCAAGGAAAACAGGGAGCTAGGAGAACGTATGACCATCACTTACCTCTTTGAAGAGTCCTCAGGAACTAAGGACAAATGGCGTGTGCCTGCCATGCTGGGAATTATGGTCTTGGGCCTACTAAATCATTTGATGGGCCACTGATCTTTAGTTTTCAACAGCAGAATAAGGATTATGCTGCCTGAGGAGAACTGAGACAAATGAGTTAGGAATAAAAAAAAAAAAAATCCAATGCAATCTTGAAGAAACCACAGCCTTGGACGTCACCCTTCACACTTCAGCTACTTTGATGTGATTAACTAATATTGGATCGCTGCTAGGACATTTTCTTGTTGAAAAAGAGAAAGAAAGAAATATCTTTGCCTCTGAGTGAATCTAGGCCTTGAAACAATTCTCTTGACCAAAAGGGAAGCAGAGAGTCTCCAGGAGATTAAGTTCCCTTCCCCATTCTACCAGGACACTAAGCAGTCCAACTCCACAGAATCTCAGGGATGTCAGAGGATGACCAATTGAATTTGCACTTTAATAGCAATCACTTCTACAACATTCCCAACACGGTCTCACCAAGCTTTAACCTCTAATGAATAAGAAGAATTCACTACCTCCTGAAGCAGCCTGTTCCATTTGTGTGAAGCTCTAAATGTTACGAAGGTTTTTCCTTATATTTAGCCAAAATTTGCTTCTCTTCACCTTCCAGCCATCATTCTTAGATCTGCCCTCTGCTGCCTGGCAGAACATGTCTAATCCCAAAACCAGCCCTTGTATATGACACTCCCTCAAGCACCCCAAAGCAACTATCAGGCCTCCTATTTGCTAGGTTAACTATCCCAACTTTTTTTTCAGCAGATCTTAATGTGCCATGTTCACTAGAAGCCTAATCATTTAGATGTTCTTCAATTTTTCAAGATCCTTTCTGTGATAAGATACCCAGAAGGGATCACAATATTCCAGATGTGGTCTGACCAAAGCCAAGTACAGAGGGGCTATTACCTTCTCCCTACACTCTGTACCTCTCAATTCGGCTTAAGATTGTATGAACTTTTATGGTCTGGACACAAACTAAACTGGATATCCCAGGTGGGAGACAAAGGTGAGACAGATTAATGTATTGTGATATGTGTTAATATGTACCTCAACAGGGCAAAGCTAGCAGAAGTAGCAGGGAGAGTGTGGATGTGCACATATGTGTGCATATATATGAATATACACATACAGATTACATAGGTGTTTTTGGTTGTTTGAATCAGCACATAAATATGTAGTGGTAAAATGTTTGAGTCAAATGTTGCAGAGTTGCTTTGACTAAGGTAGATGCTCTGTCTGTTGACACCTCTCCCAGCAATAATAAAACAACTTTGAAGGATAATACCTGGTAATCTTCAAAATGGCCTAAGATGTGATAAATACTATTACCCATAGAAAGGCCATTTTAAAATTTTTAAAAATAAAAACAAACTTCCTATGGAAAGGTTAAGACAACATCCATTAATACACCCTGCTGGAGAGGCCTTGTGGTATTCTGGATAGAGAGAGAGCTTACCTTAGAGCAGGCCAGCACCACATACCGCCTGGGGCCACTTGCTGCAGCCAAAGGATTTCCAGGTTTTTTTTGGTAGGGTTGCCACTGTGTTCTCTCTTCCATTTGTTACATGACCCACAGCAACCAACCATGAGCAGTCTGTCTCTAATCTAACCCATCTGCAGCCCAATGAAATTGAGCTTTTTTTTTTTTTTAATTTTGGCCCCTACCTACTGCCAAGTTGTGCAGGTTGGCCTTAGAGTCAGAAAATCCTGAATTCAAGCCTTGCCTCTGACTTAGTGGTGACAGTGTGACCATGGACAGGTCATTTATCTTCTTAATGCCCTGAGGCACCTCTAACCTCAAAGCATTGCTAATCTTTGTTAATAGAGGGAGTTCCCTCTCCAGAAGTTCCTTATATCAGTGAAATTCTCAGTGCGAATGGAGAAAACAAATCTTATCCTGTTTTATTACATTGTCTCCCATTAACTCACAGAGATCAGAGGCTTGAAGGAATGGGACAGAAATCCTTGCATTTTGAAGAAGAAAGAGGAAAGGAGTTGGGAAAGCTCTGGATGTGTGGTCCTACTCAGGAGGGGAAGGATAGTTGTGGTAGAAGGGGCCCTGGCTGGCCAAAGGGCAACATGGGGGCACTAAATGCTTTAAGTTAGAGAATGGTGGAGGAAAATGGGAATAAACCAAATAGACTGTTCATCAAGTTCAGTTTTGTCCAGGGCAACCTTAATTAGCATCATTACTTCAATAGCTTAAGAACTAAATGATTTCATTTACATCACACTCCATTCTACCCCCTGGATATTGCAAATTCCTCCAAACTTTAAAAGATTGTAGTCACGAGTTGTCGAGACCGAAATAAGTCATCATCTACGGGCCAGCCTGCTGGTCTTGAGCCTCTGCTATTCTAACTGGGCTTTTCCTTGCGTTTGCCACTTAGCTCTTTATTCTATTCAGCTTGCTAGGACCTGGTAAAGCCTTTGAGAATCCAGGGTCACCTCCAAACTGTGATTAAAGCTAGACGGCATTAGTAGACAGAGGAGAATACACCATAAATAAAGAAACACAATAGATGATTTTTATGATGGTGTTGGCCAGCTCTCCAGCTGGCTACTATATAATTCTTATCAGTAGGAATGCTGCCAACTCTGAAAACCACAGAACATCCCAAACCTCATTTCAGCTGGGGCCTTTCCACCTCCTCTCAATAAAATCTTTTTATCAGGTATGATAACAGGTAGTAGAACTGACTGATTTAAGTTTCACACTCTCTGTTTTCACAGATAGGCGTTAATTAGCAGCTAAATAAACAATGGGGGAAGGGTTCAATGCTAAGTATGGAGGGGAGAAAAGCAGGAGAGTCAGGCAATTCTCAGACTTGGTTGTCAGTCCCTGAATATGTAAGAGCTTACCACAAGTGGAAATTAAAATTAGAAAATCCTGAGGGCTTTAATACCTGAGGTTTTCACAAAAGAAACCAACCTATGCTGATAGTATCTAATTTTTCATTCTGCCACACAAAAAAACCTTCCTACATAAGTAAATGAACTATATTTTGCAAACACAAAAACTGCAGCCTTATGCCAAATCATGAGGAACAAGTTGTGGGTAATGAAATACATTAAATTAACTTGAGGGGTTTTGTGCTTTGGGGGCTTTTTACTTTGTTCATTTTTTTTTTCCAGAATGGAATGTGTAGCTTTCACAAGAACTATAATCACTCAAATCATCTTTGACAATGACACAAAGGCCCAATATTATAATGGTCCCTGTGACTCTATTTATCTCCAGAACAAAATTTGTTCCTCTAATTACTGAATCCTTGAATATCCTCCCTCACCATTCTCATCTATTGATGAGGCCTACTCTAAGACTCATCTTCCTCCTGAATCCTTCCCTGCTCCCTCAGCTGGATAATACCTCTCCTCATCTGATCTTAAAGCATTTGGTTCTAAGGCATAGATAAAGGACTGGGCTTCAGTAAGTCCTTCCATAAGCATTTAGTGAGTGCTCACTAAATTCCAAGCACAGTGCTAAACTCAGGGAATACAAATACAAGCAAAAAGGCTCTGCCTTCAAGGAGCTTACATTAGGAGAGGAGAAGACAACACATAAAACGAAGCTGAAAAGGGAGGCAGTTCTTGGAGATCTAGACTCAAATCTAACCTCAACTCTTTATGAGCTATGTGATCCTGGGAGAGTCACTCCACTTTGAGGGGACTCGTTTCCCTCATCAGTAAAACTGAGATTATAATAGCACCGACCTCGGAAGGCTGCTGTGTGGTTCTAATGAAATAATATGCTTAAACTATTTTCAAGCCAACAAAGTATTATACAAATGTAAGATCATATTCTAATTGACACTATATTTATCTCTGTACTATGCTCCACTGGCAGAGCCTTTGAGAACCCAGATCACCTGTATGCCTCAAAGAGGCATGAGACAAGGACTTCAACAGAGGTTACAATAATATAGATTAATTACATACATGAAAAAGTATGGGCAAAGGGGATAGGTGACCATGTAGTAAAGGGAATTCTGCTGGTGTGAAAAAGGCCAGGGCTGCAAGAAAGAAGGAAAGAAAGAGAGAAAGAGATAGAGAGAGAGGTAAAAAGAGAAAGAGGGAGAGAAAGAGATAGAGAGGTAAAAAGAGAAAGAGGGAGAGAAAGAAAGAGAGAAAGAGGAAAGAGAGAAAGAAGGAAAGAAAGAAAGAAAGAAAGAAAGAAAGAAAGAAAGAAAGAAAGAAAGAAAGAAAGAAAGAAAGAAAGAAAGAAAGAAAGAAAGAAAGAAAGAAAGAAAGAAAGAAAGAAAGAAAGAAATGGAAAAATCAGAAAAGGTATTCTTAATGAACTTAATTAAAC